>JACDJE010000214.1:1393544-1465989 GCA_016647715.1 Pavo muticus
GCGCGGGGAGAGCGCACGCAGCGGCACCGCCGCCGCCCCGCCGGGAGCCGCCGCACGGCCGTTCTGAGGCGGCGGCGGAGCGGCTGCGTGAGCCTGGAAGTGGGAAGCGGACGGGGCGCGCGTCCGTCTGTGTGTCCGTCCGTGCAGGCAGCGAGCAGCCATCATTCCACCGCGGGCGTGCGGCCCGGTAGCCTTAGGGAAGCGGACGCGCTCCCACGCTGGGACCCCCCCCCGACCTTTTCCCCCCTCCTTTTCTTTTTATTTTTGTTTTATTTTTTCTCTTTGTTTATTTTTTATTGTTATTGTTATTTATTTATTTCCTTCCCGGCTCGGTCACTCTCGCCCCCGGTCCGAAGGAGTTTTTTTTTAAACAGACAATGGACAAAAGAAAAGTAGCAGCGCCCGGGGAGTTCCCTCGGCACCGCCGCGGGGCCGCTGGATGCGCCGCGCAACTCGCCCCGCACTTGCCCACTTTCCGCCTTTGTTTTCGTTTGGGAAAGAGCCGAGCGTGCCCTCCGACTCCCGAGAAGGGCCATTTTCCATCCGCGGCCGCTCGCCCTTCCGCGGGTTCCCGGCTCGGGGAATATCGGCGTAACCTCAGCGCGATAACTTTGTTTCCGTGCCGATGTGCGCCCCGGTTTTTGTTGCTCCCGTGGCGGCGAGGCTGTGTTTATACGGAAGATGGCTTTCGGGAGAATGTGTTCGCCTCCCCCCTCTCCCTCCCCCCACCCCCCTTATTTTTCTCTCTCTCGTGCTATACGGGACTGGCGAGGCACAAACAAGTTGAACAAAACATGTTTCTGTTCATTTCCTCACAGATCATCCATTCTAACGACGGCAAAAAAATCTTAATGACTATGACCTTAGCAGCACGGGGAGCTGATTTCCCCCAATTATAAATCCCGTTAGTTTGCGGTAATGTGTGAGTATCAATATATAATTCATACTAAAAGCATGATCCGTAATTATTATTATTATTATTATTTTTAATGAAAGTTGAAATCCACCTTTTCCCAGTGAGAATGCCGCATCTGTCGCTCGGAGTGTTTTTGTCTCGCTGTTGCACAACAGAGGCTCTCCAGTCTTTAACCTAAAATGGCAGCTTTAATTTGACTGGGGCCCATTCATTGACAGTGATAATAAAAAGGCTGAAAGCTAAATGTGGCCGGGTGCTGGGGGCACGCCTGCAGAGCCCCCTCCATTGCCGGGAGCTGCACAGGGAGCAACTTCACAGCTCTCCTCTTCTGTCCCAAAAGTTTCCAGTGCATTTTTTGTGGTTTTTTCTTTTTTTTTTTTTTTTAATTTGAGAAGAAAGAAAGAACAAAAAATCGCAGTGCTGTGCTTACAGCCCCTGCTAGGCACCAGGGTTACTGACAAAGTTGGCAGCGCTCACATTGTCAGGAGGCTGCTTCCGAGGGCTCTGCCTCCGTAACAGCGGCGGAAAAATTCTCATGATGCCTTCTAACATCAGATGGGGTCCGGAGAGCGTTCACCGTTTGTTCCTGGGGTCTGTAACAGGTGATGAGAACAATGACATGCTCAACACTTTCCCGTCTCCGGCTGCTGGAAGTGGGAGCACTGCCCGTTCCCTCTCGCTGGGGTTATGGGTGTGTGGGGTCCGTGGGCACTTCTCCTCCGGGAGAAACCCACAACTGCTTGGGAAGAGTCATTGTGTTCAGTATTGGGCACCTTTGGAAGTTTGGAACAGTTGCACAAAACAGAATTTCCCCCATGGGAGCACTGTAGAATGCCAGAGCTTGGCACGGCGTCTGTCCTGCTCTTCTCTTAACCTAACGTGCTTATTTCCAGGATTTTTAAGCTTATTTCTTTCAATAAGAAATAGAGAAAAGATCATTTTGAAAGCTGCACAACAGAGTGTTAAATGCTTGTGATTGTGAGTTTAACTGAATTAATGCTTCCCTGATACTAATTGGATAATTGTATTGGACCAAATATCTCACTAAATATTTAGCAGCATAATGATATTTCTTTTATTCTTGTCAGTTCTGGCTGGGCTTTTCAAACTTGCTCAGATAGAAGTCTACAATGGTTTCATTGCCTCTTCCGTAATTAAGGGAAGTTGCGATCATGACTGAAGGTCACGCAGCCCTTTTGGGAAAAGTAATAATTTTTAAGGATGCCGTGTTGTAAAAATATTGGCCAGAATGGGATATAGCAGCATCCTGCACTCAGAACTGGGCACACTGGAGGGAGGTGGGTGCTGTAGCCACTCTCCTCTGAATGTGGTCGATGTGGACACCGGGGGGGTCCAGGTCCCAGGAACATCACAGAGTTCCGGCGCTGTGCAGAGGGCTCAGGCGGGGCTCTTTTGGAGAGTTGTTTACTGTTGGGCACTGGGAAGCTTTTGATTAATGTCTGTGGTATTTCTCATTAACGTTCAGATAATATTTGGGGCTTGGTGACATGTGGAATGAGCGGAGTGCCAATAAGGGTGGCGCAAGCCCAAGGTGGGAGAAGCTTTGCCTAGGTGCTGCACCAGGGCTTGACCCTATATCTGGAGGTGGTCCTTGGTGCCAGGGAGCAGCGTGGCTTTAAAGCAAGGACAAACAGAACCTCTAGATGTGGTGTTTTTTTTTTTTTTTTTCTGCTGAGGTGCGAGGCCCAAGTTGCAGGAATTTTGCAGGTTTTCCAGTGCTTCTTAAAACCTTGTGCTGAGGCTCTGCAGATTGCCATATCCCGAGCATCCTGGAGCATCTGGCTGCTTGGTTTTGTTTGGTTTCCAGCGTATGGTGTGGTGCGTAAAGGTCGCTCAGCTGGGAGGAGGGGGAAAAGTAGCTGGGAAGGAAGAGGGCAGAAATAAACACATGCGTCACCTTAAATTGTGTGCCTTATCTCCACCCCTTGTTTCCTCTTCATCTTATTTTGATATTAATTGTTGGTTGGAAAGCCTTAAGGACCTGCTGGGTGGTGTTGGCTGTGGGGAACCTGGTGTTATTCGGACCAGGCTGCTGGCACCTGCCTGCTACTCCCCGCTCCCCTAATCCTGACCTCTTTGTGTGTCTGCGGTAAGCAGGTTGCTGAGCACCTGGGTTGGGGTCTGGCTTGCTGGTGCCCATGAGCATCATAAATACCTCTATCTTATTTTTATGTTCCTTGTCTGCATGAGAAAATAGCAAATTTTGGTAAACAATTAAACCATCTTTTTTACAAATGAGTCTTTTGTGCGCTGAATAAGCTTTAGATCTCACTTTTCTGGTAGAAAAGTTATTATATTAATGTACTGCATTGATTTAAGCTTAGTTGTTAGGAAAGACGTTAACTTTCTCCCTTCCCATCGTTCCCTATTTATGCAAACAGCTTGTTTGCTCGGTTACAGCCTGCTGGGCTTAGATGGAGGGAAGTCTGGGGTATTGTTTGTGTATGAATGAAAAGGCAAAGGAAAACTCCAATGCAGTTATTATTATTATTTTAGAACTCTTACGGAGCACAGAGTAAGGCACGGTGTGCAGAAACATCCCACGTTGTTATTGGGATTCTGCTGGGATGCTGACAAAGAGTTCCTCCCGTTGGTTCCTTCCCATCTCTGGGACCTGCTCTCTATGGCTTCGCTGAGGCCAGCTGCTATGGAAATACCACCCCGTAGTTCAGCGTTAAAAATACTTGGAAGACAAAATCAGAAGACATGTTAGAAGAAAAAAAAAAAACCCTCTGTGACCTAAAGGACACATTCCGAGCGCCTGAATATGACAACAAAGCTCTTAAGGATATTCTTAAGTATACAAAAGCTGATTAGCTGCTAGCTTCCAACGCTGTGACTTTTTGGAGATGTAAACACGCACCTCAGAGGAGCCCGGCCTGCTCTGTGCTGCCAGGCCCTCCTGTGCAGCGACCACTGCTCCGCACATCCTGCTGCTGGGGCAGCTCCGGCCTGAAGAGCAAGAAGTGATACTGCTCAATGTAACCATCCTAATCTAAAAGTTAAACTCGGCAGAAGATTGCTAATTATCACATAAGCCACCGCGCTAGTGCGGTGCCATAGCGCGTGACGTTGCAAGCTTATTGGCATATAGGAGCTAACCGGGAGGCCTGGCTGGCGTGGCACAGGGCTCTGTGGTGACCTATATAGCAGTGGGGTGTGGTGCTGCTGGGCTTCCACCGGGCTGCCTGCAACCTGCCTGTGTCATGGCCAGCTGCTGTGGCAAGAGGGCCTTGAGGGGAACGGTGGGGAATAAATAACTTGGGGAATCAGTTGTGTGGAAAAAGTCGTTGCAGCCAATATGTCTGCCCTTTTCCTGATGGTTCTGGGAGGAAAATTAAATTTCATGTCTCAAGGCCTCATCCTAGAAGTTGTTCTGCTCGGGCTCCCCTTGGTCATTGCAGCATGGTGACTTTGCCTGCCTGGGCAGCAGGCAGCATGCTGAAAGGTCCTGCACCAAATGGTTTTAGAAGCACCTTAATTTTAATGACTTTGAGCCACTTAAGCTCTTCGCTTGAGCTTTCTGCTTGCTGCTATAACTTCAACAGGTCGCTGGCTTTAGAATTTCTTCTTTGTGATTTTGCAGACCCACCCTTCAGTTTGTCCTGATTTCTGTCTACCACGTCAGCCTCCCTTCTAAAAGCACTTTGTGGAGGTGCACGTCAGATGCACAAAGCGTCATTTCTTTTAAGTAGGAAAGCCAGTCTTGCTCTGAAATATGTTATTTCTTCATGTTTCTTCCCCCTGTTTGTCCTCAGCTTTCCCATAGACTTTCAGCCTGTGCCTTTCCTACCTCCTTTTTAATCTTCTTTCCAATTGATGTTGCTCTTTGTTTGCTTAGAGTTGCATTTTCCTTGCTAGCCCCAGATTAATAGGACACATTGCAGAATAAACAGCATTTCAGCTCTAATAGGGCTGCTCTTTGACCGCAGTGCAGGGGATGCTGCTGCCAATGCGGAAGGAGCTGGGGAGCTGCCCAGAGCCCCGTGTAGTTCTGTCACTTTAGCTTTGGTGTTTGTGGAAACTGCTTTCTTGCATTGTTCAGTAGTTAGCAAACAGCTGTAAGGTGTTCTTCTTGATCCATGATATGGGATGTGTGTGGGTGAGAAGCCTGGTCCTTTCCCCTGTTCTGTGTGCCAGATAACCCCAAAGCTGTAGGTTAACCCCATCCAAATGGTGAAATCTGGGGTGTGCGGAGGAGCACAGGGGGCTGGACACTGCTCAGAGCAGCACAGAAGGTTTGGAGTGCAGAGGCTGTGATGGCGTAAAGTGGATCCGAACCTGGATCAAGTCAAGACTTAGTAAAGGCACATTTTTGTCCTGAATCTCTGTATAGGAAGCCTATAGGTTGATTATTCAGAGAATGAACAGCATTTGCTAAATCTGTAGGTTCTAGGTACTGAGGAGTAGTGGTTGTTCTTTAAGAGAGAACTGAAGGGAAACAGAAGGAAATCTGTAATTTTAGAAGTTTAGAGATCAGTGTCAGGAGAAAAAGAGGAGAGAAGGTTTTCCTCAGAGAAAGTGTTGGGGCAGTGCTATTCCAGTGGGATGTGGAACAAACCCCTGCGGGAGAGGAACGGGAAACTCAGTTCAGGATTTCAGCTCTGGCAACTTGTGTGGGCTGGTGAGTGGGGAGGCCGTGCCGGTGGTGACGTACTGTATCAGCGTATTCCTTGCTTAGGGAGCTGCTGAGAAAGAAATCCAAGGCTGAAATGCTACTTGTCAGCTTGGACTGTAGAGAGCAGCAGTTTAGTATTTAATCTTAGAGTTGGAAATAAGACAACCTAAAAGGATATCTGGCTTTGTTTTTAATGCTCGATAGAAGGAGGATTAAAGAAAGGAAGGTAATGGTGAGGCTAACAGATGTTCAAAAACTGCTCTGATAAGGCTGAGATGGCATTGCATGTAGGTGAGAGACTGGTAAGTTTCAGGGATGCATCTTAATTAGTAGCTGGGGTGTGCCAGTTTTCAGAATCTTGTACCTATGTATTACTGGATAGGAGAGCATCTCTTAAGTCCAGAAATCCAGTGTTCCTGATAGCTTGAGTCTTTTATTTTCATATTTGAATGTATGGTGTTTAGATGGGATCAGGAATAGCTCTGTTAACTGTGGCTATTAGGTTGAAGTAAGGTGTAAGATGATGTTCTGATGAACTGCCTGGCATGCATCTAAGTGCAAGATCTGCAGCTTTTTGAGGCTGTGCTCTGAATTCTGCTACCTTGGGTCTGCAGTGGCTGCTTGTTGATGCTGCTGTTTGCTGCTAGGCAGAAGGCAGGCAGGTCCTTATCTCTGGTTGTGGGTTTGGGAGGTGCTTGGGCTGTGCTGTGAGCTCCTGGGAACAGTTCAGGCCCAGACTTCTGGTAGAGGTCACAGGGAGGTATGTCAGGACTGCCTCAGCACAGGCCCTATGCCATTCGAGCCACCGCTTACCTGAGCACAGAGGTCCCTTGAACTCCAGTGAGGAGACTCCTGTTGGAGTGTAATTCTTGCCTTGAGTTGTTCTAACCATGAAGAATTAAACTGAGAGCTTACAGCAAGCAATTTAATCTCTTGATTTAGGAAGGAATCATTCAGGAAGTGAGTTAAATAGGGGCTTCTTACGTGCCTGAGGAGGTAAGTCTGGGAAAGACCTGCTAAGTAATTCGCTGTATTTATCAGTGCTGTTATGAGATGTCTGCCACGCTTTGCATTTGCTTAGCTCTGTGAATGGGGTGCAGCCTTACTCATGCCTGCTTTCATCATCCTTATCCTTTCTTGGGAGGGGAAGTGAACAAGCAGGCTTCAGCCTCAAGCAAGGGGGAAGTGATCTCTGCAGAGGTGTGCTTTGTTGTGGGCCATTTGTACAGAAGTAAGAACAGGCAGCTATGCAATTCCCTAATTCAGTCATATCTTTAGAGAGGTTACTGGAAAACTGGCATCACCTTCACTTGCCCTTCAGCTGTACTACAGTTCTGCAGCAATGGTCAGCCCCCAGCAGCTCCTGGGGATTGCACTCACCTTGTTTCAGTCAGGACTGGGGCTTTGTGGCAGCCGTGCAGAGGAAAAAGAGTTGTTTGGCAGAATTGGTTGAGGGCAGTGCAGGAGCAGTTCCCAGCCTGGCTCTGATCATTGGTGTAGCAGATGACAGTCTTAGAAGTCACGCGTGTGAGATGTTGCATTGAAGCTTAAGAAAAGAAAAGTGGAAGGGGGGAAGTGGTTTGTGCCTTTTCACTTAATCATGGTTAGGTTTAAAGAAGTGCTATGTTTAAGGTGACCGAGTTCTGAAACGACTCCTTCTCAAGGAAATAAGCGGACGCCTTGTGCCCCTGCTTGCCTTTGCTCGCCAGCAAATGATTGATTGGCTTTTGGGTACTCAGCTCCCAAAAAATGGCAGATGGAGGGTGCTGCTCCCACCTCTCTTCTCAGAAGAAACTCCCCTACCACAACAGGGATGTTCTAATCCCTCTTCCTGAGGCATTTTTCTCCTTTCACCATCGTTTGTCTCTGAGGAAAGAGAACCGGGCTGCCTGCCTCTCTGGATGGAATGGCCAACCCCTTGACCCTGCTGAGGTTGGTGTGGGACTTGGGGCACAGTCGGGCTCTTGGGGTTGGGGTGCTGTGACTGATCAGTGTGTGCCACTTGGGTAAGGTGGCACGGGCAAGGCAGGCACAGAAGGGAGATCAGTCAACCCACAGGGAGAAAGCATTGCTCCGAAAACCTGTTGGCATGTGGTGAAACACCTTGTTGGCTGGACTGCCTCCCTCAAGGCTTTTTTTTCCCCAGGATTTTAAGGAAACAGGGATGTCAGCCTTCTGTAACAGGTCTGCTTGGGTTCTGGTGACAGCCCCAGAAGAAAAGGCCAAGTTCTTTTCTCTGTCATATGGCTTTTTGAGATTGGTGGTCACTTTCCAGTGGCTTTTTTTTTTTTTTTTAACTGGAGTAGAATCTCCACAGCTTTCTTCACCTATTCTCTTCTATCTGAGTTATGCTCATCCTCATCTTTTATCTCTGCGAGAGCACTTTTATTTTCTGCTGGAGCGTTGTATGTAAATATGTATAGAGAATACATATTATAGTTCTGGTACAATAAATTATTTGGTAGCTCTTTTAGGACAGCTGGAAGGTATTGAGTGTCGCCTTGCGGTCCATCTAATTGCATACAAGTCAGGGTGTGAGTTGGAGAACGCAGTGAGCTAATTTAGCAGGACATTGTTCTGTGAGGAGAAGTTTCCACTCTGCCTTTGTCCCCCTGCACCCTTCTTCCCAGGTGCCCAGCTCTATAGCAGCTGCGCTTGTCAGGTCCTTCTGGGAACCACTTTAGTTCACTGAAATGGCAGAAAAATAACCCGGGAAAATGGAGAACAGTTTGCTGTTGTAATGAATCAAACTGGCTCATAAAAGGATCTGATGAACACCAGAGCTGGTACTAAGGACGAGGGGGGCCTGTGGCTTGGAGAGCAGCAAGCCCTTTTCATCTTTTCATTTTGGTGGCAGTGAGCAAGTGGATTGGATCAGTTGCCTGGGAACCTTCCTGGGCGAAACAGAGATGGAATAATCATTTGTGAAGCAAAGGACACCGAAAGGAAAATGTGCTGGCTTGAGTTCAAACTGATATTGAAATTTGTTTATTCTAGCAATGGTATGGACTATGTGCTCTAAAGTGTTTGTTAGAATTAATAAACTACTGTCCAGAAGTCGATTTTCCTTTTAAGGTAGAAGAACAAAAGCTGAGGAGATTTACTGAGGTATAAATGGCTTGTTGGAGATCTCGCATTTGGAGTATTTCATCTTCAAAACACCTGATTCACAAGAAAGTGCATTGTTCTGTGTGTTCTTGTTTTGTGTTGTTTTCGTGTGTGTGATTCTCTGTGGTAAGCTTGAAGTTCTCCGTTAGGTTCATAAACCTCCGGAGCCAAATTGTATGTCTCAAATTTTATCAAATCAATGTTGAGTTCAGAGGGTTTGGTTACTCTGAACTTTATCCCAAGTACCTGGATTATTCTTACATTAGTTTGAGGTAGTGTGAGATTTCTTGGTCTTCATAGATGGCTGCGTTGTTCAGATGGTGATGTGAAGCTTTCCCACAGTGAAATGAACGTGTGATTAATTGTAATCACATTGCTCTTAGTTGTAAGAAATGGGTGAAAAATATATTGCAAGTAAAATAGCATGCTGCTTGGGTACTTGTTTCACAATGCTTCTGCTGCCCTTCAGAGAGGCAAATGGGAGTTTGACACTGTATAGCTCTCATGAGGAGCAGACATGTCACAGAAAGTCGGCAGCTCTGCTTCAGGAGCTCATGCTCAGGCTTCCTAACAATTTTAGGTGACTTTCAGAGCACCAGGAATACATGAGGAGAAGCTGCTTGCTTCTGAAGAGCCACGATTATTTTGCAGTTATTTGTGTAAACTGCCTGCTATGTGACAGAAAGGTACCACACAGGTGAAAGAGTGGATTCTCCTTTCCATTTTTCTCGAAATATGGTCAACTGTGTGTGCTTTAGTGGAAGGTGAATGCTTGCTGTGTTACTCCATAGGAAGAAGCGTGGTGCCTCGTAGATGGCCACGTTTTTGCACATTTTAAATCTGAAAGTGCCCTTTCAGGAGCTGTGGGGATGGTAGGAGAGCAGCAGAGGGGACTTGCAAGTTGGGACCTGAGGATGTTGCATGCTGCTTTTGGGGAAAGCTCTGAGGAGTGGTGGCTCTGACTCACGTTGTGTGTGTTCAGAGCGAATACTGCAGTTACTAAAAGCAGCTTGTTTACTTTAGGAGTTGTATGTGCTAGCTCTAATGGGCTTTAGGAAGCCCAAAGCACAGCTGTAAAACATCTGTCTCTAGGACCAGGTCTTGTCTGTCTGATGAATTTTTGTCCCGCATTTCATGTTCAGATTTAAAAAAGAAACTTTTTTTTTTTTGTAGGAAAGTTCTTAGCCTTCCTGCTTTTGAAGACTGGGTTACACTTGAAAAGCTATCATGCTGTTGTCCTGAACGCAGAACTTAAAATAGTGACTCAGTATTAACTTAACTCCACTTCCTCTTTAATCCGATCATCTTGCTTGCTATATGACCTTATAACACCTTAATTTAAAGGCTGCTTATTCCAGTGGATTAAATTTGGAGGTGTCTGGAGTGGTGGGCATTGCTACAGGAAGTGCTTAAGAGGAACTGAAAAACCGTGTAGCCTCAAAAAGCCCCAGAAACGGAGTAGGTGGTATTTTCCTACTCGCTGATGCTGACAGTGGATGGATGTTGCTGATGTATGGTCCGTGCAGCAGCGTGGGACTTACGTAAGGCTGGGGGAGTTTTGAGGATATGGTTCTGCTGTGCTCTAGGTATAAGCATATTCATTTCTAATGAGTGAATTTGACACTCTTTGCCTGATGTATATACATCAACAGGCTATAAGGCAACATACCTGCTCAGCACTTGCCCCTCTGGGTGTTTGGGTGGCTTTTCTTATTTTCCTTGCATTTAGTGCTGGTGGGCTCAGCAGGCAGCTGTGAGCCAGGGACTCCAGTGCTGCTCCCGACAGGTATGTCGGGCTCGTAGTGATGCCTTTTGAGGTCTGCCATGCTGGGCTTGGTAATAGTTGCTGTGTACGCACCAGCTCTCATCACGTGATTGTGGTTATTTACACAGTGTTAATTTTGTCTTGATGCTGCTCTTGTGAGGCAGGTGAAGACTGTCCTTAAGAGCGGAGTTGGTCTTTTAGAAATCCAGATTTAGAAATTGGGCACTTTTAGAAATCCATTGTAAAGTTCAGAAGTAGAAGGAGTGTAGTTTCTATCATACACTATGTTATTAGCCATTTTGTCTCACGTTTTCTGTGAGGCTTTTCTTTCATCTCAAGTCAAGCCTTGACTAAACCAAACAGGAACCAACCAATCTCTTTGAACAGCTGCGTGTTGGGTGTGATCTGAATATGGGGCTTACGGTCATTTTTCTTGTACTCGAGAAACCCTTGATTGTTATGAGCCTTGGGAAAATCAACCACTGGCTTGTGCTGACTTGTGTTGAGTGGAGGTTTAGCAGAAGGCTTGTTATTCTGCATGGGGCACATGCCGCTGCACTTCTTCCTGCAGTGGCAAAGGCTGGAAGGTGTGGAGAGGCACAGCCCTTAAGGCTTGTGGCAGCGATGGCTGCATCTTCTGCACTTCTTGAGGGGAAAATCCATGTCCCAGCTTTAGAACGGTGAGCACAGTTCCTGCTTACTTAATAGGTAACAGAGAGGTTTTGTTTTCAGCGGCTAAGGTGTTGCACAATGACTGGTGGCTTGGTGCTGAAGATTGAATTCAGTCTTCCAGTAATTCCTTTAAGTGCTTAACCTAAATATGTTGTACTTATTTTAAGTACCTTTTTATAAGGGTAGTAAAACTTCAAGCCAGTGCTTTGACTTGATATTATCTCTTACAGCTGCTGTTTAAAACAGGAAAAAAGTGTGAACATTTTAATTTTTTTTAGCACTTTGTATTGTTTTAACTCTTTCTCCTTCAGATGTGAAAAATATATTTAATACCAGTTCAGTATTCCTGAAATTTCAATGTGTAACACAATTTGGCTTTGATTTATTCTGAAACTGAACTTAGGACCCATTGAGCAGCATACAGAGAAGCACTACTTGTGTTGCAGTGTTTAGTATTGCCAGCATTTCTGTTACTCCCTTCATCCAGTGTTTTCCTTCACCTCTGCTCCAAAATGGATAAAACCAGATTATAAACTTGCTTTGATTTTTTTTCTTATTGGAATAGTCTTTTAATGCAAAGAAAAAATGGTAGCATTTCAGCATAGTCTGACACTCATTATTTTGGGTGTCCTTGTCTCATTCGTGCTGTGTGCTCCCAAACGTTGTGATCACACTTAAGTGGCGATAACAGGCACTGAAATACAGTTTCTTTGTGTGAGCAAATCAAAATGATATACTGAAAGTTGAGTGTTATCAAAGTAGCATATTTGTCAAGAGCTATGTTAGTTGTGTTACAATCTTGCTTTTTTAGTGGCAGAGTGGCTGCCCCAAGGATCTGCGTTATCCCCAGCCCTGCCTAGTAGTGCCCTGGTGGAGGCCGTCCAGGAGCAGAGTGAGCCCCTCAGCCTCTGCACCTTTGCAGCTCAGAATTTCCTTGGAAAAAGCGATGGGTAACACTTAATGAATTTTTCTTGCATGAATTTGTCCAGTCCTTTCTAGGTCTATGTAAACTCTTAGCTTCCATTGGGACTGAGGCAATGAATTCTGCAGCTTAAGTACACATTGTATGAAGAACTGCTTCCTTTTATTTGTTTTATTTTGAACCTACCACCTGCTAGTTTTGTTTGATGTTCTCTAGTTTCCTTGTTGAGTGAGAGGGAACAATGGCTCCCTACTTACCTGCTCTGTGCTGCTGGTGGTTCTGTAGGCTCTCTCTGGTTCTCTCCTCAGTTGTCCTTTATCTGGGCTGGAGACTCTGGAGGGTATCCAGTGCCCATCACTCTACTGTGGTCCTTCAGGCATTTTACTCCTGAAGTGGAACTGCAGGAGTATATGGGTATTCCACAGACTTGTGCAGCAACTTCAGTGATCATCTCTGCTACAGTTGTTTCTTTGTCTTTAATTTCTATTTTTCCTGGGCTACTCGTAGCATTTAGTATTCTTAGAGTACTGCTTAGTCTGTTGACAGATGGTGTCTTCCTAGATCCATCTCTTCTTGCCCCCAGATCTCCTTGAGAATGAGGCAGTGGGGCCAGAGCTCAGGAAGATGTATGTGAAGCAGTCAGGCTGTTTTTTTTCCAGGTGTGTTGCATTCTGTTTACCCACGCTGACTCTCATCACCATTTTATTTCACCTTTGCTGGGTATGATGAAGATCTGCCACTTCCTGCTTTTGATTTTCACTTTTAGCAACATGAACTCTTTACTGTTACCAGCGAAGTTACTTTAAGGCTCATCTGTTGATCATTTACGTGCACGCTAAACAACACAGGTCTTGTCAGAGACCTGAGAACACTCAGCTGACCTTTCCTAACACTTTTCTCCTGTTTAGAACAGCCTGCCTACCCATGTGCACACCTTCCCTCTTTCGTAGTTGTGGTGTAGTTTAAGATCCTGTAGTGGAGGACCTTTGGTCAGAAGTTGAGATGTATTTTGAACATACAAGTCAGCTCGGACTTTGACCTCTTATCAATTGCTTCAAAGAATTTGTATGTATTAGTAGCACAGGACTTTTCTATAGGAAGGCACCAACACTGCTTCTGTGGTCTGTATTTATCCATGTTCCCATGGAAGTTGCTTCTTGCATATTCTCTGTATTCACCCCACTGAGAAGCTGGACTTGCTGGCCTGCGGTTCTTAACAGCCTAAATGTATGACTGCCTTTCAGGACATGAAAGCAGTATTTGACACCAATGGTATGGTGAATAGATAAGCTGTTTTATCCTTGAGCTTGTCAGAACTCTTGGCTGAGTACCATCTTGTTTTGGGAACTTGTTACTGTTTGCTTTAGCTTGACCCAAAACTACCTTTGAGGCTTTCTGAGAGGAAAAATTCCAAGAAAAGCTTCCCTTAGCTTCGCCAGTGACAGCGAATGCAAGAAAACCCTTTGTTTTCTTAGAGTATTTTGTATCGTGGCTGTGCGTTGGCCCAGTGGGTTTTCTAGGAGGCTTCACGTATGTGGCCTGTGTGAAATGAACTTTTATTGCTTTGCCCTTTTGCGCATGTGCTTTTTGTTCATGTTTTTACTTGCTGGTTCTTTAACTTATTAATTCTCTCTTTATGAAGAATGTTATTTCTTGTGTTAATTTCCCCAGCTTCTGGTTTACCTTTGAATTTTTTTGCTCTGCTTTTTTTTTTTTTTGCTCTGTTTTTTGTCTGTCATTTGCAACCATTTTGTCCAACTCTCTCATTTTGGTTCTCTTACCAAGCTTCCTCATTTTTCATACTTTTTTTTCAGAGTAAGCATTCCAATAATACATTTTGGTGGCTGCTGCTTTTTAGAAATGTTAAGCTGAAATGTATTTAATAAACTTCATTAGCAATAGCTGTTATGCTGTAGTCAAGTCAAACGTGACATGGACAAATGTGAATGTAATTTGTTGGATGTTGAAATAGTCCATAATCTTGTTAACGTGCAACAGTGTAACACTGCGTGCTTCGCCATAACCTCAGAGAAGTGTTGGAGAAGTATGGTTTAATTTGTTTTTATAACCTGTTTTGTTCTTGCCAGCAAATCAGTTACCTTGCCAACTTGTAGCATGGAAGCCTGAATTGAATGCCATGGATTTAAGAATGAGACAAAGTATGTGACTGTGTCCTTCAGTGATAATTCCCCATCAACTGCAAATTGATGCATTTGTCCAAATATGCAGTATAAAACAGTATTACAATCTAGCTGTAGTTATCATGGGACCCGCAACTTTGATTTTTCTTCTTCTTTGCTTCCTATGTGAAAACCTCTACTGTAGTATAGCATTTAATTGTTTAGCACTGAGGTCTCTCTGTTTTATCATAGTGTGTGACATGTTACAGTACCACTCTGTATAAAAACCTTTGGTGCTTGAAGCTGTGGTGGAACAGTAGGAGTTTATTCGCGTATAGATGTGACTGGTGTATTTAAAAAAAAAAGTTTGCAGAAATAACATCATCTTTGTGGGGGCCTTTGAGAATTATGTTGCTTTGCTTAGCTGACATGTGCTTGAGAAGTAGTAGGATCAAAATGAAAACATAAAGTCACGAGCATTTACTGTTGTTTTGTGTTTCGTGTGATAATTTCTGTTAGAGAAAAGGCTTTCTTGAAAGTTACTTTGACTTCCAAAGTAGTCTGAAATAGATATACATGCAGTATTTCTGCATAAGCAACTGAGTTTTGGGAGTTTTGCTCTGAAGTAATCTCCCACGCAGGGAGGTGGTTGAGTCACCATCCCTGGATGTGTTTAAAAACCATTTGGATGTGGTGCTCAGGGACGTGATTTACCAGAGGGTTGTTAGGGTAGTTTGGTTAGGTCATGGTTGGACTCGATGACCTTTAAGGTCTTTTCCAACCTGAGTGATTCTATGATTCTAAAAAAGTTTATTCTGCAAAGATCGTGAGCTGTTTGGGGCTGCTTCGTCATGAAGGTGGACTCAGTGACTTTGTGAAGAAGGGGCAGTTGGTTCAAAATGGATGCTCTGAAAGGTGGCAATTGTGAGTTCACAGAAGATAACAAAGAAGTGGAATTTTTAGAGAGAGCTTACAGAATTCTTCTGGCTCTTCCTGCCAAGAACACAGGTGTCATGAAGGGCTTGTGCTCATTCCAGGTGTTGAGGAGTTATGGTTGTACTTTGATAAGTTAATGTTTAAGCTTTCTCATGAAACCTCCTTCAGCTCCTAGGTAGCCTGCTATCTATATCAAATACGCTCATTGGCTGGTTTTGTTTAATTCCTAAGTGAAGTTGATATGAATGTGCTTGTAGGTCAGTTGGATTTGTCGAGGGGAAGCAGGAAATAAATTTATATAGAAGTATAGGTTTTTGGTTTACAAAATAACTTGAAAGAATTTTAGAATGGGGTTGCTCTGTGGTTAAAATAATGCCAGCAAAGCACCTAGCAGAAAGTGGAGGCATGCTGTTACGTCTGGTGGCAGAATGTAGGCTGATAGCACGATTTGAAGTAACAGGGGTTGAAATGAATCCAGCCAAGACATGACTGGAAACAGTGGGTTGTGAGATGATGTTTAATGGGGGAAGCAATGATGGGTGTTCTTGACATTCTTTTTTTTTTTTGTAACTCTACCAAAACCAGTGCATTTCGAGCTGTTCCTCCTAAGCAACCTTCATGAGTAGAAGGAAAATCTGAAATTTGTTCATCCAAAAGCTGCGTGGTTGTTCCACATTAGTACAGTGCAGCCCTGCTAGTGGAAGATCACAAGCTATCAGGCACCTATTGCCCATGTTTAAGTGGATTCGGGGCTTTTATGTACTGATTTATTAGAAGACACTGCTTACAGGCTTGTTTAAAAGTGGCAGAAGCAAATTTGATAAGAAAAAAATGACATGACAGTTCAAGGAGATTTCGTCATGGTCTATGAATAGCTGATAAACAAAACGAGGTGCTGCAGCGCTGTCATTTCCTCCACTCACCTCCCCGTCCCCATCCCCCCACACACATGGGATTTTGAAAGTGGCTTTGGGAGGAGGAAGCTGCTCTTAATCTGGTAGCATGAGCAAGGCTATGGATTGCAGGTATCTGCTGCTGCTTCTGTGGTGCTTGTTCAAGGCACATGTATGTCTTTTTTTTTTTTTTTGCCCCTGCCATCAATAGGGCAATATCTTTTTCGGCTGGCAACAAGCTTTTAATAGGCTGTGCTCCGTCAGGTATGTTCCTAACAAAGTAGCTGGGTGGCAATTACTGGCAATTACTCATCGAATTGTAACTCTGAATTGCTGAAAACTGAGGCAGTTGGATGGTCAGTTGCTTTATTCTTAACTGTGTTAGAACTTCAGCTTCGTAAGGGTGAATTTATCAATAAGGGATTTATCAATAAGGGATCAAACTAAAAGGTTATCTCATTCTTAATCAAAAAAGATGTATGTGGTAATGGGTGGTATGAAATCACATGCTATAAGTTTCACATCCCTGCATTAGAGGATTGCAGAGCAGTTACATGATAGTGCAATAGCATCCCAAATGTTGGCTTTGTTGTAGGATAAAATCAAAACTGACTCTTTGACAGCAAATTGTCAATTTTCCTAGCTTTTTTCATAGGTTTATATGCATATTCGTTCCCTTTGGTGTACCCTGAAATTTAACGGGGTGCGGAGCTTTTCTGACTTAACCAAAACAACAAGCTTTTGGAAATTTGATGTGGAAAGTACTTTAAAATGTTCATGGAGGCTGAATATCCTACAGTGCTTCTCATGCCTCCTTTCCCCCCATATAATTATTGATATGAGTCAGGCAGGCATATGTGATTGGAGCGTGAACTGATTTACGTTTGCCCATCACTCAGCCTCATTTTCTTATTAACAGGATAGGTGAGGATTAGTGAAAGGACACAGATAATTTGTTCCTGTATAGGCATGGTTTCTCATGGCTGAGAAAGCTGCTGTTCCTCTCTTCTTCCCCTTTCCCCCTTTTTACATCTAGAAAAGAAATAGCCAAGGTACTACTTAAGTGTTTTTAGCTGGAGGAGCAGAATAATAATCGTAATAATCCTGTCACTTAATATATAGTAAAAGAGAAATTTAAAAAGATATTTATCTGAATATTCAGCTAGGTACTGCTGTAACACAGAGGTGATATGAACTTGCAGTAACTTCTGAAAAACAAGTAATGTCAAGGGCAAAAAAGAAACCAAGCAACACATTACTATGGCCAGTTTGTGTGTTTTTGAATGGACAACTTGGGGCTTTAGGGTAAACGATATGGGTAGTTTAAGAATTTGTGGGCATAATTTAAGATAGTGATCTTGGTAACCCTGCTTGGAAAGAAAAACGCAATTTCTGTGTTAAAATAGATGCATTTTTAGAACTGGCAATACTAGTAACAGCAACCTTACAAACACTGTGCATTTTCATTGGCTGAAGTCCCATCCATAGTCCCTGGCCTTTCTCAAAAACCAAGAGATCTAAAATCTGCTAGTTTGTTCTGCCTTGTGATAAGCCTGATAGTACGTAACTATTCTTGTCCTGGACTGTCACTTACCCTACGTGATTACAAGATTGCTGGGCATTAACTGATATGAAGTCAGTAATTAGTAGTGCATGCAATTAAACATGTTTTCGGTGTAATTCCAGATTTTATATCGGATTTTCTTATGGCTCGTAATTTCTCTTTTAAAATGTTTATGTTACTGAGGTCTTTGGTGTGATTAAGAGCATTTACAAAGTGGTCTGCAAATGAACAGAATTAAAACTCATATCTGTGGTACGACTTAGTCCAGTTCTAGGTTTCTGTAACATAAAATGTCATCCTCTGGAATTAAACTAATTTTATGTTGAGGCTTCTGTTTTGAGATATAAGCATTTTCAGCAGTGGAAGCTTGAAAACAAAATCTTGAAGTATGTCTAGAGTCATTGGCTAAGTCAAGTTCTGGTTTTGAAGCTTGACAGATCCCAGCCTCTGGTATTCTTTCAGATGAAACCATCTTCTGCTCAGAGTTGGAGCATTTGGAGGTAGTCATAAATGTGAGCTTTGTGGAAGTTGTGTAAATGAGGCAACTCATTTAGAAGCTTAACTTATTCATTCAAGAGATTTGGCGTAGTCAAGGATGGAAACCTGTTTTCCAAATAGCATTTGCTTTCCCTGTGTATGTATTTCAGTATATTTTGGCTATCTAACCGACTGTAGTGAAGTGATTGTGTGAGGAAAAGCAGAAAACGTACAGAAGAAAAAAATATCCTCTTGCACCAATCTTTGTATGTTAATTAATGGGTATTTTCCATTTATGACCTTGAAAAAATCCACCTTCCCTACTCGAGAGCAAACTCTCTTCTGAAGACATTTGCTCTCTCTGGGCTATAGTAAGTATAGCCTACAGCGCAGACTAAATCATCATTTTTTTGTTATACTGTTGAGTATAATTTAGGTTCAGTTGATGATTACCGCTTAATTGTGGTTGGTAGACTGAGTGGATATACTGCACTTAAGTTTAGGTAAAAGATCTCCTATTTAATGAAGTTGAATGATGGAGCCACTGATAGCTCATTCTCCTTCAGCAAAAGTGTTGCAGCTTTGTGCTATCGCAGTTGGTATCTCTTTAAAAACACTCCCAAATCCTTGGAGAAGCATCCTGTGCGATAGCTCTTATGTTCAGTGACTTCTTAGGTGTTTCTGAAAGATTTATAGTGAAGTCCAAAGCATTTCAAGGCCAAGTATAGTAGTCTTGTCAGATACAGCTTTACAGCCTGGTGACTTATAATGAGGGTAGAATGTAATTAGAAATTGTCCATGTCTTTACTGAGTACTGATGAAAACTGCGGCTCAAAGGTTAATTCAAATAATAATTAATATTGGTTTCTGTCAGAACAGGGTGGTAATGAAATCTCTGTTGTATGATGACTGATTCTAAGAAGTGGATGCCTAAGAAATAGGGGCTACAGTTTACCTTTTTCTGATTATATTCAGTTATCTTGCAGTCAGCACGATAGCTTGATAAAGCATAATCTGAGGGCAATTTAAACATACTCACAGACATAGCAACCTACAGCGAGAATCACCTAACAAGTTGCATCTGTTTAAGGAGATAGATTCATAGCTGGGTTGGTGAAGTACATGGATTTACTATAAATAATCCTTAAGGACCCCATAAGAAACGTTATTTGTTAATAACTGAGCAACGCTGTGTGTTTGTGGAAGTATTCTTAATAAGATTTGTTAGCATGAGAAATGTGGGATGTTATATTGATGTTTGTTTAAATTGGACTAGTTTCAACGAAAGCGATAGACCAGGTTTTGCTGGCAACCAAAACAAATTCTGTTAGGCTTCTTTTCCTGAAATTTTCTATTGAAAAAAGGCTGTTAGCTATTGCTTAAGCAAAAACGTGCATATATGTATATATGTTTTCGATTGCAAGTAGTCAGTGAGCTACTAGACCTCTTTTGTTTTAAGAGGTTTCATGACTACTTTGTCTTCTAATTTTCTGTACCTGCTATGATTGCCCTCTTAAAATCTGCCTACCCCAAAGCTTCTCCAGACAGTTACAGCTATAGCTTGCTTTTCTGAGATCCACATAGTTCTGCATAACGTGCTTTTCTGAAACATCTCCTTTCTGTGCAGTCTGTCTGTCTTAGATGTTACTGGATTGCCTCCCATCATTTCAAACTTGCCGTAGTTATAAGGCTGTTTCCTCTATTGCCAAAAAGGAAAGTTACGTGTCTCTAAATTAGATCTGACAAAGATTGGGTATTTTCATTCTTAACTCTCGTGAAAGTGATTACAAGACAGATTTTTCACTCATCTGGGTAATGCTTTCCATACAAACCGCTCCAGTTCTTGGGAAGCAAAGAGGCTCTTCAATCAAGATTGTACCTCTTGGGGACAGAGGCACCCAAGGGGAAATGGGTTTAACAGGAGAGAGGATGGGAGAGGAGTGTGGGGGTGGTGAGTATATTAGAACACCGAAGATGTGAGAGATGAAGCAGTATGTTGATCTTTGAGCTGTTCTAAGTGATCTTGCTGCTTTCGTCATGCATTTTCTCGACAGCCTAGACGAGGGACTATATATGCTGTGCTGAAACTTCTGCAAGGTGAGGTGAAGAAAAAGCCTCAGTTTTAACTAGAATGGAGGAAAAACTGACTGTACAAATCAGATCCCTACAGTTTGCCTTATTTTAACATAAGCAGTGAAAGATTGGCTTGGGAACTGAGCTGCGCTTAAGAGTTTTGTGGAGATGTCTGAAGGTACGTAAGCCATCTGAAATCTAGAGAACAAACTCATCAGGAAGTACAGGCTTTTTATCTAAAATGAAATCTGCATACCGATTTTTTTCAAAAGCTAACAAAGGAAAATTGAAAGGACAGCTGAAATCTTTTTCTTAGTGAATTGAAGTTGCATGTGTGTGCTTGATGACTTAATTCTTAAAGAGACTCTACTGCCTGTAGAGTTGGTCCAGCTTCTGTAGGAGGGCTGCTGTTTTGATACTGGGGGGAAAAAAAATTGAAATCTGAAATACCATGAGACTTGCAGAAATGTACACTTGAAGCACAAAAAATGCTGCTTTAATTGCAAGACCTAACTGTGTCAAAATTTGTGCTGCTACTCAAAGGTGTCAAAGTACAAATGTGAACAGGTAGAAATTTAAAGGGGAGCCTCTTTGTTGGACATTCTAAAACAGTTTGTGTTCCTGTTTATTTCTCAGAATAGTATTTTTAAAGTACATTTTAGGTCATCCTCCCAGTCCCTTTCCATGACACAATGATACAGAGGTATCCAGTCAAGACTGCCCCATTTTAAAAGGGGATGCTAGCACTGGTGTAAATGTGCCGTCTCCAAGCAGAAATGGGGCTGCAGGATGGACAGCAAGGAAGAGAAAGGGAGGTTTGTCATTGCACTTCTGTTTTTTTTTTTTAATAGTGGCAAAATTGCTTGGGTTAGGGCTGCTTGAAATGTGCCGTAGACTGGCCTGTATCCTGCTTTCTTCAACCACTTGAAATTCTTTGGGAAGGGAATCTTCTAGAGGGTTGTGTCTGTGCTGTGGAATAAACAGTTGTCGTGTGAAACTGATGTGAGCCTTAGTTTTACTCTGCCTCCACTAAAATACACTTTTACGGTAGTTTGTGCAGGATCAGCACAGAGGAGTACAAAGAGGGAGCTTTTCAGCACAAAGGCTGCCTGTTTGGCCTGCCCAAACCACCGTGAATGTGTTTAAAGGGGACTTTTATTACCATGGAAACTCTCAGACAGGAAGGAATTTGTCCTGCCATATCTAGAAAAGAGTCTGTAATGGTCAGCTTTTGGAACAAAAGTGTTTCAAATAGGGGGATATATTTTAAAAATGTTGGGGTGACTATGTTTTTTAGAAAGGAATATATAAAACCCAATCTTATGCTAATGGGCTTTTAATATGGAGGATTTAGGGAAGACTGCAGACAAGTACAATGTGATCAAGGGAAGTGTTATGAGAAATCTAAGAAAGTTTTGCCTCTCTGTGTTCAGAAGGCTTCCTTGGTATGGACTAAATGTAGATGAAATATTTTTCCCTTAAGTAGTATGTTTATCCAAAACAGCCATTTATTGAGTGTGTGTGTGCTTGGATTGAACTGCTGGAGGCAGTCCTCTGAGCACCGTGAATTAACTGCTTTTGGAAGGCCTAAACTAAAACCTGTTCTTTTACTCTCCTGACAAATAGCTTGAGTGTTCACAAATGACCTTTATTTTCCTAAATCACACTGAGGTATAACACTTCTTGTCTAAAAGAAATACTAATGTCAAATCCCAGTATATCTGTGCGTCCTTCACTGTAGTTTTATGTTGGTATGAAGCAACTCAAAGTCAGCAGTTTTCCCTGCAAGCCAGCAGGAGTGGTAACTTTCCATGTTTGGAATAGTGTTTCAGTAGGGACTTGACTGCATGGCTAATCAGGTCAGTGCAAAATATTTTTTTCACATATTTGATCAAAGTAGAATTCCTTTTTTTTTCTCAGGAAGTCATAGCAGAGACACAGGCACTGGTTTCTCATGTTTCCACACAGCAGATGCCTGGCTTATTTTAATGCCATGCTTTTCAAGTCGGATTGTTGAACCACCTACCTGACCATGTCATGAAGGCTGTTTGAATGAGTGGTGTAGACTTAAGGTGCTCCAGTGGGTTGTACTGCTTGAAAGCAGCTGTCCTGCTTTTGCTTCTTCCTTGTGCTATGGTTGCTGTTCACTGCCCCTGTGGTGATGCAAATTCTTCTAATGGTTAGATCAAGATGTTTGGGGTAAGCAGTAGAAAGAAGGCATCTTGTTTGTGGTTAGGAGCAGAAATAAGCGAGGAGGACAAACTGTCATGAAAAACTTTCCGCTGGCCTGTTGGTTCTGCGCTTGCTTACAGCTGCTGATAATCAGTGTTCAAAGTCTAAACCTACATGGCAGGCCAGGTGAAGAACAGTTATTTATATAAATATAATGGAGTATTTATATGTGCCTTCTGCAAGCATTGAATGACCTTGTTTGCGTTATCTAGGTTAACACTAATCTGCTGCTCTGATATGAGGGCTTCCGTCTTACTCATTGATCAGTTTAGTTACTAGTCTCCTGACTTGGGGAGCCAAAAGGATTGCAGGAGATGCTTCCAACCAGGATTAAAAGAATCAAATGGGGGGGAAGAAAAAAACAGAAAACCAAAAACCCCATTGTTTCTGCTTTGTAAAACCATCTCTATGGAGTGTTTCTGTGTCCCTAAAGTACTTCGTCTGTTTGTCTCTCCTGAGGGCTTGGTGCAGGTTGCATTCCAGACAACGCCGGGGATGCACATCTTCATCTTGGACAGTCATTTATCTTTCCAAGAGTGTGGAAACCCATGTTAGATGCTTTCCCCTAACAGTTAACTAAGTTGAGAAAGGAAATAGTGGTGACATCATGTATGACTTAATACGTTATTAACTGTGCAGGTGTTGTAAAGCTGTGAATCTAAACTGTGGTGGAATAATTGTACCATATGCCAGGGTTTTCTTCATTTTTTTTTTTGTCCTTCCTCTCTCTCTGTTTGTTTTTTCCTCTTCCTCCACTATTTCTGTGTATGTATTTCTGTGCTGCTTTGCTACTCTAAAACGTCTTTAAAAAAAGAAAAGCATCCCTCAAATTTTGATCTGTTTTGATCTTAATCCGTCACCAAGCTTGTTTTCCTCTGCCACCCTTGAGGAGCTCGCACTCAGCACTTGCAGGTCCTCCTTGTGTGACTCTGTTGCCATCCCTGTGCTCTGAATGGGGAAGCAGGGAGCACTAAATCACCCAGCCACCTACAGCTGCCTTCAGCTTTCTCCCAAGCACAGCTAGAGGTTCAGTGATGGCTGCATGCAGCTCGAGAGCCGGAAGAAGGGACGGGCCACATGCCCCACCTCCGTCCCACACAGGCGTTTCCCTTCTCCTCAGCTGCTCTGCTTTCCATCTGTTCTGAGGCCTGCTGGTGCAACTGTTTCCTTCATCTGCTGAGCTGAGTAACGTGCCTAAGGACCAGACACCATGCTGACCTTGAGGAATTAGGGGTTGTGGGTTTTGAGAATATGGCTCGCGTACTTCGCCTCCAGAATGCTGGCACACGTGTCTGATATCTTAATATTTGTTAGGTACGTTTTCATTTCTATAGAATGAACGTGCTTCCTTATCTCCATGGTGTGAGCAGTGCTGGAGGCCTGTCCTGCACAGCACCTGCCCCTGCCCAGGAGGGGGGCTGGGATCTGTTCGGACCCACTGGTGTGCAGAAACACTGCAAAACTTTGTTAGTTATCCCTGCCCGTGTTCATCAGAGTGCATTCCTGGCTTGTCAAGTTGGCCAAGCATGCAAGCAGCTTCCCTTTTTCTGCTGATCTTCTTCCTTTGGAATTACTTCTTGTCGGCGTTTTAAGTCTGTTTAGACACTGGCAAATTGGTTTGGATTTCAAAATGCTATGTGTGAATGAGGAATGCACCTACTACCCATTTCTGTAACTGAGCAAAGCTTTTGTTTTCCAGACCCTTGCTGCTACACCGCATATGGGAGAAGTGTGCTCTGACAGCTTGGGCTGTTTTGTTTTGAGGAGTTCTGTGATCTCACTGAAGGGTTTTAATATTAATTTGTCACTGGTGTTATAGTTGTGTTTTGATGATAGTCACTTAGGAGATGGGTGTTAGGCAACCAGTTGAAAATTACTGTAAAGTGATTTTTTTTTTTTAACGATTCCTATGTTCAACTTGAAATCCCAGAGCACGTTAAAAGTGCTAATGCTCATTCTCCAGAAAGCAAGGTTTCTGTGTATTCCTCAAATTAGCACTGGTAGCAGCTATGTGCATGTGTGACTTCGTCGCAGATTTCTCTCTAGCTGGGGATCATGCATGTATTAGCTTGATGTTGGTGGAAACGGGTAATATAGAAATAAAATACTGTGCGTTTTGGGAGAATGAATGTACTGTATTATTGGAGGTGTAATACAGTTCTGAATGGTTTTCTGTGCTAATGCATGACCGTCCATGCAGGTGTCACACATTGTTCTTTGCAAAGAGAAGCTCTGTGCCCATGAAATGTGTTGCCTTCTTGAAAAATATGGAGTGAATGAAATGGTAACCAAGGAGGAGAGGACTCGATGACACAGGAATGCTTTTCTTGATGGATAGTAGTTATGTGACTCACCATCTGAGTAGGGTGCTCACTCACAAGCAACTTTCATGCTGTTAACAGACTCGTAGTTCAGCTAAGCAGTGACAGTGGGTATGGAGATATCAGGTAAGGGGCTCTGCAATGTTTTTAGACAAAAGCTTCCTCCCTCCCTGCCTCTTATGTTTTGGAGCATTACTAGAAAAGATGCAAAGTGAGGGTCAAAGAGAAGCCAACTTGTGATTTTTTTTTTTCCCTACATTTGGAAACAACAAACAGTGGTGTATCTATTGATGGTTTAAGAGTTGGATTATCTGGTATGCTAGTCTTTGTAGCTGGCAGGCTCTCCAGTTAATTAGCTACTGTATGGTGCAGCAGAAATGGGAAATTACTTTAAATGACTGAATTAGTAGTTACCTGGGTTTGCATTCAGTCAAAGCTGCAGATGTCAAAAAGAAGCAGGGGAAGCTGGGTGGTCTCTGGGCTCCTATGAAATCTGAAGTTTGAAGTATACTCTGGCATCTTCAGCCTTGTTCTCAAAACTATAAAGATATTGGAATGTGTTCTGTAACACGATTTCATTTCTAACAGTTGTCATAAAGGGTGGTATGTCTTTTGTGAGATAACAGATGGATGCTGCTTTTCTGACAATATTAAAAAGCAGCAGTATAAATGATTGGACTATATTACTGTCATAGATTTGAAATAGAGGTGCTGCATAGGTTTCTGTCTTGTATATGTTCCTTGCATCAGTGCTTTGCTGATGTATATTTTCTCCTTTCCTCTCGAATGGAACCCTATCTTTGAACTTGTTTTGGTTGACTTCAGCTCTGGGGAAAAAAAAGCTTCTGCAGTACTGTTCTGGACCTTAGCTGTAAATTTGCTCCAGTTTTCATGCCATTACTTCATTTAGTACTTTAGAAGATGAGAGAAGAACATAGTTTTGTCCTTGTTGTGAAGAAGACGTAGGGGATAGTTATGAAACATGGAAAATGAACGGTACAATTTTGAGTAAAGTAGTATGTCATGGCTGTATCAATAACCTTTAATTCCCAAATTATCAACAAGGGCTATTTGTGGACCAGGCTGGTAACATGGAGCTGACTCTCCTGGTTTAAATGAACTAAATGGAATTACATGTTTATTGTAGAGAGAAAAAGAGAGCTACCCTGTTTTCTTGTTAGACTATCTTGACATCCCCCTTAGCAGCTTTTACAAAACCTATGTCCAAGTGGCATAAAGTCAGTTTATCTGGTTAAGTCATCGTGTATTTTAGAGTGATAAGACATTGAAGTTTCTCAGATGTATGTATGTTTCTCAGATATATGTTTCGTTGCCTGCTTTGCTTTGAATGTGTAGTTTTTGTTGAGGATATAACACATGATTTTTCTGAGGCAGTCCTCTTATTTCAAGACTAAGTACAGAAATGGTTCTTCTCTGACAGGACATGAGGATTTCAGGTGCAGGGTAGGAAAGGAAGAATCATGGCCATCTGTGCGTCAGGTTTCTGGATAGTACTCTGTGATTAGATACAATAATTAAAAAGGTGGTGTAAAAAGTTGGTCAGGAAAGCTCATTGTGCAGGTTTTATTATTGGCATCAGGCAGTTTATCGTCTCTTTCAGGTTACTTCTGAATACTTTCATTTCATGACCAGTTTTATGTAGGATATATAATGGGGAGGACAAGGAGCTAAGTTTTGTTCTGTAAACATAATTAATGAAACAGTTACCTGAATCTCAGCTGTAGATCCAAATAGCATCTGCTTATACAAGCATAAGCATTCTGTCCGACACCAATGTGATTCCTAAATCGCCTGTGATTCCTAAATCAATTGATCTCTAGCAGAGCCTCATCCATTCTATTTCCTCAGCTGTGCAGTGTATATTGGGTTCAAGGTGATGTAAGTCTTTGCATGCTGAGAGAGAGAGAGGCCACTTCCTGATGTGCTAAGGATGCTATGAGAATGCCATTTACTGTTTGCTTCTTAAGGGAAACACAGTGTAAGGGTTCATAGTTTTGGTCTTTTGATGGCTGTTGAATTCTGAATGAGTACTTCTTGTAGATAGACAATAAAATTGTAATTTTTAATAGCTTGTGAGGAAAGGAATACGTATTTAGATGTTTGAGTCCTGAATTCTTTTGTTTTAAGATCTTTGCTGCTTCAGTGTTTTTGCCTCTTATTTTTCTTTAACGAGGCTATTTTATGAATCAGACTTCTTCGCTAAAGAAATTGCTAGTCCAGCGAAGCTGATCCCCAAAACTCTTCTACAGCTATCAAAATAAGCTTTCTTATTTTTCATGTTTGTAGAATAGTTTGATTTAAAAAAAATGAGAATACTGCCTTTAATTTGCTTGCTTTTCCTACTTTAAAATAAAGAAATAGCAAAAAAAACAAAAAACAAAAAACAAAAAAAACCAAGGAAACAAAAAAGATTTTAATCTCTCAGAGGTGTTTCAGTGAGTAGAAATAGATTTGTTCATGCTGAAGGGAGAGCACTGTGGGAATGGGTTTATTTTTAAGAGGTATTCTAAGCGTATAATCTTCTTCAAATGAAGCAGCAAGATTGATAAATTTGAAAGGTTAATTTAAGTGAAATTATTAGGAACAGTGAAGGTGACGCTTTTAGTTTTAAAATTGAGTTTAGCCCTGCTTTTTGAGAGAAGATGGAAACTGGTTCTATTTCTTGGTAGGTTCCTCCAAGTTTGTTTTCAGATGAGTAAAAACTTCCTTTCACATCTTATCCATACTTAGATTTGCAGCACTACTGATGTATTCTCATCATCAATTTCTGAAAAGCTTGTGGAGAATGGGAGGTAGCTCAAGAACTTCCCTGTTGGGGGTTGTGGCAGATAAATGTCAGCTGCTTCTACTGCTTGCAATAGCTTGAATGACTATGGCTCTGGAGACTGGGTCAGTAATTATCTTTGACTTGCAAACTGCTTCCAAGTTCTTTAAAATCTTGAAAATGGGAGTTAGATAGCATAGTTCTAAAAGTACAGAAGCAGTTTTTTCCCTGAAAGACTTTTTAAAGTAGAAATACATTGGAGTCATTTTAGAAGTGCGTATCAATTAAACAATGCACTTGAAAGCACCTCAGTTCTTCTTTATAAAGAAGAAACTAGAGACCTATTAAAGATCTGCACAAGATGATGTGGTTCTCTTCATTTGGAATCTTCTCTGGTTATATCTAGGAAAAGCAATCTAGTTCAGTCTTGCGAAGAAAGAAAAGCTACAGTGGATTCAAGACCTGATGGCACTGATCTGGCAGTCCCCATTCCAATTGTGTAACTTCTGCCAGGATTGCCTGTGCTGTGTAGGCACCTTTTTCCATGTGTGTATGCACTCTGTGAACTGTCTTGTGCTTAAATTTGGATCAAGGCAAAGGAATGTAGGAAATAAGTGAACTTTGAAGGTAGCAGTTTCTTTATTCTTCAATATCTTAGTCTTGTATGTTGGGAACTGTGGAGAGCTTCAAGCTCTTTTCTTTTTGTCGTTCTCCTTTGCAGAGAATAGCATAGTGTAGTCACTTATGATGTGGTCTTAATAATTGCTGATCATCAACTGAGGCAGGTGTCATGTTAAAAAAAAAAAATAATCAAACTTAATTTAGACATTTAAGAGCTTGTTCTCAGTCTGCAGGCCAAGAATACCTTTCTGGCATATCTTTCTTCAAAAAAAGAATACATGTTCTAGATGCTTAGATGTCTCTGTTCATTGCAGGAGAGTTGGACTAGATGAAGTTAAGTTCCCTTCCAACTCAAATGATTCTATTAAAAAACTCTCGTAGTCCAATAAATAGAAGTTATGGAAAGTGTTTTGGTATTTGTTCTGTATGTCAGCTGCCATATTCTGTGGGAAATTGGTGGACCTACTTAGCAGTCCAGGCAGTAAATGAAGGTTCCTCAAATCTCTTCACTCTATCTACTGTATCTCCTATAGTGTACCATCTTGCTTCTCACCTCACCCCCAACCCCTTTTTCTTTATGGTTGACTTGGTTAGTGAAATAATGCAGCAGTACCTTTAAATAGTCTACTGCATATAATAAAACAAAGAATAATTCTGTATTAGTATGTTTGTTAGAAAAGAGATATGTAATATCTTAAAGGGAGATTTGTAAAATCCAGTAGAGCATATGTGATTTCATTTTAAGTATTTAGTTTATAAAATATTGGTGTTATTTTGGGGAAAAAATTGATAATTTGTAATCCCCTTAACCAATGTAATATGTATTTTTCCTGTTTGCTGAAAGGTTCAAAGGCAGTATGCTGAAAGTATTGGGCAAAAATTACCGTCAGGGCTAGAAGCTGAATGAGGGCTTAAGTTCAGATGTAGGATGATTCATCTTGCTACATGTAAAGAGCATAAAGGGGAACTACAGTTTTGTTCCGTGATGCTGAAATATGTTCCCTTTAGTTCTGTGAAAACTCTGGCTTTTCACTTTGGATATATAAGGTGTATTTATATTCACAGAAATGAGTGTGGATATGTGGTTCCTGTACAAATGCATGCTGTGATCTCCCAGTATTTATGAAGAACACATGTACAGGAAAATGACTCTTAAGTACAAGTCATAAATTGAAATGATTATAGAATATACGTGGACAAATATACCATGTGTGGTACGGGTAGACTGTAATTTCATCAAGTGGTTTTTCAGACTTCATAAACTATGAATGAAACATGATTGTATTGGCCTTATAACAGGTAAAGTAAAATACGGGATCTGGCTACTTTAAAGTGCTCATAATTCCCTGGCTGGAAATAGCCTTTTGGGATAATGATTAAGTCTTAAAACCTGCCTGTGATTAAAAAAAAAAAAAAAAGAAATAAATACATTTTGGTGAAAATCACGTGTTCGGAAACCCTGGGAAACATTCAAGTATCCACCTCATGAATTTTTACAGCGCCCAGCTTTCTGAACACGGTGAGGCAATTCCAACCGCCCAGCCGACGGGCAGGGCGGTGAGCCCTGCTCCTTCACCAGCTGCACGCTTCTTTGGCTGTTCCGCGGTGCGGGCCGCTTCGCTGACCGCGGAGCAGCGGCAGCAGCATGCCCAGGCCCGCTCCGCAGGCCGGGAACACCGGGCAGCCATGCCTGCGGCCTGCCCGCCCGCGCTAAGCCTCCCGCTCGCCGCGGTGACCTCTGCCCCTCGGTATCCTGTGACACCCCGCCTGTCTTTGTGCTCAAGTTTACTCGTGATGGATACATTTCCCTCCCAATCGCAGATGCCGGGCTCCGGCCGAGCCGGCAGATAAATTATTTTCAGCTGCAGGCCCCGGCGGGGGGGAGGAGGGCGGCCGGAGCTGCCCCGCGCCCTGGCCGGCCCGCTGCCGTCTCCAGCTCCTCCTGGAATATGAAAGGGGACGGCTCGCAGCCCCTCTGATCCTTTTTAAATGCAAAAGAATGTAGGAAATTGCCAGATCAGTTGGTTAATCAGTGACAACTGCAGTGGGCGCACAAAAAGCGCGGCCCTTAACAAGAGGCATCCGTTGCGCCGGGTGTTTTTTCAGCGCCTCAGCGGGTCGCCGCTGGCCCCACCTCTTGGATCCTCGGCTGGGTTAGTGTCAGCTTTATAAGGGGACGTAATTGCTAGGAGATTTCTGGTGACTGATGGCAGCAATATCAGGCTTCCCCCCGGGTCCCGCTCGGGCTTTTTGTTCGCTGTCCACCGCGGCTGCAGCGCTTCTCCCTCCAGTTGTTCACGCCGAAAACCGTGCATTAACGTGACACTGCTCCTCTTCACGGCATTATGTGGGAGATAGCGTGGCTATCGAGTGTTTATGAAAGTATTCCTGAATCATTTGTTGTGGCTGTAGTTGTTTCTTTTGTTTATCTGGGACTTATAATTTGATAAACCTCTCCCTTCTCCCATCTGTATTTCAACCTTGTGTTGGTGGTCATCCGACTTCCGAAGAAATCCTTTTAAAGTACCAACCCACGTAATGCTAAAACTGAAGTGTTTCTGGCTTCTTTTATTCCACCCTCCCCCTCCCTCCCCTCCCCCTAACACACACACACACCTCGTGTTTGTAGCGTACTTAAATGTAAAAACAGTTTCTTCCCCTGCCCTGGTTGCCTCATTAAAAATCCCCAGATGCACACTTTAAATAAAAGTATTTAACGCATTTCCCTTTTTCTTCTTGTCCAGACTGGAAAGAAGCGTGTGCTGGTGGCTGCTTGCTTCACGCTGTGGGTGCTGGTTTAAAATTAGCAATGCCCCATGTTGGGAGCAGCGTTTGCAGCCCCACTGGCGTTGCAATGCAGAACTCGCCGCCGGTGTGTGTTGTAACACCAGGCAGGGCTGGTTTGCATCATCCTCCTCCTTGATGATGCTGTTGTGGTTCTTGTATCAAAGCTGCTGTGAACTTGAATGACGTAGGATATTGTTTCCAAATGTGTGGCACAGGCTGAACTCTAGCTGGTCATTCCTGCATCAGCTGCTTGACAGCAGCAAGGTGCCAAATATTCTAAGGCTGTTGTGCCCTCAGTTGCCTCTGTAAAAGTCTGTTCTTCGCCAAAGTAAGTGATGCGTTAAGGAAATAAAATACAGTCTGGTTTCTACTTAAATGCTGTATGGGAAACTTAGATTTAGTGGATTTCTTGCCCCCCAAAATGTTGCTGAGCAACATTCATGATGTTTAGGTGACTCCGTGTATGCAAAAGCTGATTCTAAGGGAAGGCACGTGAAGTTTTCATTCCACCTTCCCTGCTCTCCATTCCTACTTTAACAGGAGATACTGACTGCCTTAAACTTGGCACTGTGGATGTGTTTTCTGTGAAGACCTAATTAACTGGGTTTTACTAAGACAGATGTGAAATTAAACTCCTCAGAAATGCTTATACTGTATTTGCTGGCTCTTCCCACTGAAGATAGAATGAACTCGCCTGAGTTCATTCTTTTCATCCTTGTGAGTCCGTTCTCTCTTTCCTGGGGCAGGGGAGGAGCAAGATTCCTGGCATCCTTTGATCTGATACAAACTATATGGACTTGATTTTTAACACAGCTGTACTCTCTGAAGTGTTTACTATATAAAGAAAAAAAAGTCTTTTAGGCAGTCATAACGGTTTCTTTGGAAGTTAGTCAAAAATCATATTGTAATCAGTTTTCAGATCTGCTATTTTTTTGGTCTAATCTATATGCCAGAGGAATGTACCATGCGTGGAGAGCTGTCTGTGATAGAGTGAGAACTAAGCATTGAGCAAGCAGGAGACCAGGTGTGCTTCCCACGTGCATGGCTCAGCACTCGCATAACTGTCCAGGTGGAAGTGCTGCTCGCTCCATAGGTAGATGAGCTGAAAGGTAAAAGTCTCATCAGCTGTCTTCCATAACTGTCATTTCTCAGCATAATTTCTACGGAGTTATCAGGATGTTTCACATATTTGTCAAGTTTTAGGTGAACGATTTCCTCCGAATGTAAGATGATCTCTTTGGTTACTGTTATTTCTGCCACCTACTCCTGTGCAACAAATACTTAAATTGCTACCCCTAACAGCCAGTGGGAGCTTAGTGCTTTTGAAAAGCAGTTTAAATATGAAATATTTAAATGCAGATTTAGTAGCATAGTGTTTAATCCTACATTTTGAGGCTCCAGTCTCAAAATGACCTTTGGCATGGCTTTGGTGTTTAGCATGAGAGGTCTTTTTGGCCTAATTCTTCTAAACAGCATGTTGTTTTCAGCATTTATTGTCTTGTGTTACGGATACGTAGTTGCATTGTATAAAAAAATCCTGGTGTGTCAAGTACTTAAGAGTTCTGTCTGAGATACCACTGATAGCTGTAAATGTATCAGCTGTGTATGACATGTCTCGCTTGAAGGAGGAACTTTGAGCAGTCAGTATTAGTTGCCCTTACGCATTCTGTTTATCCTGTTTACTTGCTTTATGACTATCAAGAAATGGTGCTAAATCTCTTGTACAGAAGGATGTAGAGGGACCTGCCCATTTACAAATAGCCTGAACAGAATGTGCAGATGGCGTTGTGGAAGGCAGGCATGTCTGTATGCTGCCCTTGTCGCTTCCTGTTCTTGAGAGCTGGGACCTGCTGCTTTTTGCCTTGGGAACAAGGCTAATGAAATTCAGGTTTTAGTGTCCTCAGCACTAGATCGGGTTATGATTATGCAGCAGCCAGTTTTGTTCCACTCGTAAAAGTGGGAAGCTGCCTAAGGCTGCTGGGCTCTGAAATACTAAGTCGAGCAATGGTTAACTATGACTTAGATGCGAAGTCTGGCTGTTTAGGACTGTAATGCTGTGGACTAGAGTAAATGTAAGCTTTGTCTGCTGAGACAACAGGGTTGTTAAGCAATCGGCTGTGTCCTGGTGGTTGGGATCATACAATTGCTTTGAATAGGAGTAGGTTGTCTGGGCAGCGTTAAGGAAATATATTCATTGACTCTTAGAGCTCAGTTTGGTTGATGCAAACTCTCATGTTCAGGAACAGAAAAGCTGTAGAATTTCATAGCAAAATCTGTGAGTTTGGTTAAGATTTTCTTTTTTAATATCGTGTTATACATTCACGTTTACTCAGCAGTATACCTGATTCAGATGGTCTTTCCTTTATACCTGGAAAATAGACATTGCTTCATGAATTTCTGTTGGTTTTAACATGGGATAGTCAAGAAGATAATGCATAAACCTGTATTTTTAAACTATGTAATTAAAAACAACAACAACAAAACCCACCAAACAAAAAATCCCACGCCATTTTTGGGCTGAGCTTACGCAGTGGTCAGTCTTGATCCAGTCTTGATTTTAGAATGCTTACTTTCACGGGAAAGTGAACTGTACTGCTTAGAATCATAGAAAGGCCTGGGTTGAAAAGGACCACAATGATCATCTAGTTTCAACACCCCTGCTATGTGCAGGGTCGCCAACCGCCAGACCAGGTTGCCCAGAGCCACATCCAGCCTGGCCTTGAATGCCTCCAGGGATGGGGCATCCACAGCCTCCTTGGGCAACCTGTTCCAGTGCGTCACCACACTCTGAGTGGAAAAACTTCCTCCTAAAGATTTTCCTAGGGAACATGTTAGCTGGGATTACACCTTGGTAGAGGACTTACCTTTGTGTACATCTGTGGTGGGGTGGTTTTTTTATTTTTATGAGCCTGGAGGATTTAAGCAGGAAAATAACATTGCTTGTAGTGGAAAAAGAGGAGAAATGATCGTAACTTATGATAAGGCTGTGACTCTCGTGACTTGCTTAACTATCTAGAAGGCATCTACCCTGTTAACATAAAAGGTTGAGAGCTTACTAGGAAATTCCAGCATCGACTGTTTTCTTATCAAAAGGTGGTTAACTTGTTTTGATCAGACCGTAGCTGCTACTGTTGTTCATTCTTAAACACGCACTATTAGCCGTATATCACATCAGAGGGGTGACTTTTTTATTTGGGGAAGTAGAATAAGGTTTGGTGAGAGCACAGCTGACTGCAAAGGACTGCAGCCATAAATCTAAAGCAAAATTTAAATGAAGAAATACTGCTATGGCTTGAAGACAACTTCTCAAATGCATTCTCGTGCTGTGTTCCAAACCTAATAGCTTTAGCATTAACAGCACAAGCATGAAACCAATTCACACTTCAGATAAAAATGCAGAGCTGAAATCATAAATAGTGGCACACAGTGTTTTCTCTCTTAATTTAGATGATGGATTTGTTTGCATACAAACTGCACCATGAGAAGTTGCTTTTCTTTTTAAAGACCCTGTACTGAGGAAAGCAGATGTGCTGTGGAACCCAGAACGCATCTCCTTCCATACAGGTCCTAGCGCAGATCTGCAAACTCTGTTGGAGTCAGCTGGGCAGAGTTGAGGTGTGTTTGTTTAAACACAACCCTTACCCTACTTTAACTTGGGTTTGTGGGTATAGTAGCCGGCCCTAACTACTGTTTGCTGATGTTGACTGTTGGTGGCTGACTAGCGCCTGAGTTTTATTGGAAGCCTGTCAACTGACAAACAGTAAGCAAAGCAAATTCAAATGTGTGTCTTATTTGTGTAACTGTGTTTCTGGAGATGCTGTTAGCTTTTCCGTGACAAATAGCAAAGTGAGAATTCTTATTGTGGAATTCGGTTGTTTTATTGCGAAACTTCATTGGAGTTTCAGGAGGGTAGAGCATGTAAGGCCACTCTTAAAGGCAGACCTAACAAAATCAGCACGAATTCTTACCTGCCCAGAATTCTGTGAATGTATGCAGGCTTAGTTGTTGAGGGGGAGAGAGATCCTCGACTGATCTCAAGTTTGATATTGCCCAGATAGAAGCTGGGAGGTGACAGGAGCAGTGCACTGTGCTGCTTAGCATTTCACAGAATCATAGAATGGCCCGGGTTGGAAGGGACCTTGAGGATCATGAATCTCCAACCCCCCTGCCATAGGCAGGGCCACCAACCTCCGCATGTAATACTAGACCAGGCTGCCCAGGGCCCCATCCAGCCTGGCCTTGAACACCTCCAGGGACGGAGCATCCACAACCTCTCTGGGCAGCCTGTTCCAGCACCTCACCACTCTCATAGTAAAGAACTTCCCCCTGACATCCAACCTAAATCTTCCCTCCTAGCAAAGAGCTTGCTTCGTTAGGCAGAGACCCACGGTGTGTGATACTGCCCAGCTTTGCCAGCTCCTGCCTGCAGCGTGCTGTCTCACAAGTCTTTGGGTGTTCCTGAATCACTGCAGGGATTTTCACCATGACCGAATGCCTTGCTCTGGAGCAGTCTAATGCAAAAAGCTTCGGTGAAGGAAGCTCTTTCTTGCTTTGTTGGAGCTTTCTTATGCCGTGTTTTAATAAACTGATTGAGGTGAGAAATGCTACAGATGGCTTTTGCTTAATAAAGGAAATGAAACCAAAAGAAATAGTTATTAACAGACATGAAGGTGGCTTGTAGGAATTTACCCTCAAGTGATTTAGAAATATAAGTGTTAATATCCCAGCTGAGCACTAAAGAGATTTAAGAGTGTAGTTTTAAAGGTGACATTCAAATGCTATTTTAAGAGGAGTGATAAATGCTTGTGCTTTTCCTTGTGCCCTCTGCTTCATGCTGTAGAAGCTCCTCTTGACAGTGACTGCAAGCAGTGTAATGAATGTGCTGATGTTTTCTCCCTAAAACTTGTCTGGGACAAATTGCCTTCAGTTGAAATAGTCCAGCTTGGCATTTTGCATCCAAAGTGACAGAAAGCACCCCTTCTCTGCAACAAAATGTGAGATGTGAATGTACGTGTAGGTAAACCTTGTTTTGTGTGATTGCTGATTATTAAGGGCAAGTCAATACCTGCAGGTACTGTTTCTACTAAATGATGACAACAATGCTGCAATAGTTGTGTTGTTTTTATTTGCTGTATGGTTGGGCTTTGTTGACTACCAGCTTCAAGTTTATTTCCGTAGCCATAGCATTTAAAATTCTTGTTCTAGGAAGGAAAGATAGTGTTAGACCAACTAGTTTGAGCCATAAAAAGCAAACTCAGACAGAATAGTTGTGGGGAAAGGGAGGCATTTCAGAGCACACCGGGCTTCCTGTGAAAAAACTAACCTGGAAATTCTCTGAAGCTGTTCTGTTAACATGAGTTACAGCATTTTCCCCACCCCAAGTCCAAGTGCATACTGTTTTACTATTTAATTTCTTTTGCCATAGCTAATTCTCCTTAGTGAGTTATGCAGACAGTAAACTTGAGCAGAACAAAACTTTAGTGTCGTCTTCTGTATTGCTGTGGTTGCTATTAGTCTCGTGATTACTTGAAGATGCCTAATGAAGGGTGGTGATGGCGTTAAGGAAATTATGGCACGGGTTCAGTGATCCACTGTGTCATAAAATGAAGAATTTAAGCATATAGTTTTGCTGAAATGGGTGGACGTGTCAAGTTGTCTTTCAGTTTATAATTTTGTTAAATGAAGATAAATTATATATTTAAAAAAATCCTAGCTAAACATATGTATTTTTCACCTAATCATTAAGTCGAGTCTTGGAGTTTGGTATATTTTCAAGGGTCACCTCTGTGTGTTGAAAAATCTGTTCTCTGTATGACTAACTTTAGCCTGTCGCAGGACTCGGTGCTTCTGCTTGCTCATCTGATTACGCAGCTCAAGGGAATAAGGTTAAGGACATGCTGTTGGTAACTAGAGCGTTTTCAGGGCTTTAGTTCGGCAGATGGGCTGCTTGGCTATATTCATGCATCTGCCTACCTGCTGTGGCAGCTGGTGCTGCTGCATGTTGTGTTCTTTTGTTCTATTCCACCCAAGAAAGGAACGCTAGGAAGTGTAGTGAATGGATTAATTTAAGGTTAAGGGTAGTGTTTTGCTTGCTTCCTAACTCCCTATCGTAATAAAGCTTCTGATAAAGACAATGCAAGCTTCTTAAAGTGAAATAGATTTTTAAGCTGTGTTTCGGGGGCTGAAACTAGCTGTCATTGTACAGAAAACAGTCAACTGTGTTTTCTTTATGTTGCCTGATGTTGCTTATTTCAATATTTTCCTTTCTCTCCCTTCCCCCGCTTCTAGGAGCAGTAACCAGACTTTGCCTGACACTGCGTGGTCCAAAAGAATTAAGGAAATATGGAATGACATGAAGGAGATTAGTTGAGGATTAAAGGCTTTGAGGACAAAACACCTCGCAGAGGTGAAGCACAGACTAGCGTTCTAGTTGTAGCTCCAAGGAGCTGTGTGCTGCAAAAAGATGGCAGATCCAGGAATGATGAGTCTGTTTGGAGAAGATGGGAATATTTTCAGTGAAGGGCTGGAAGGTCTTGGAGAATGTGGATATCCTGAAAACACAGTAAATCCTATGGGGCAGCAAATGCCCATGGATCAAGGATTTCCCTCTTTACAGTCATCTCTTCATCATCCCCCTGCAAATCAAAATCAAGCAAAGTTGACCCATTTTGATCACTATAATCAATACGAACAGCAGAAGATGCACCTGATGGATCAGCCGAACAGAATGATAAGCAATGCCCCTGGGAATGGTATCGCATCTCCTCATTCACAGTATCACAACCCTCCCGTTCCTCAGGTTCCTCACGGCAGCGGTGCTAGTGGTCAGATGGGAGTCTATCCCAGCATGCAGAACGAAAGACACGGGCAACCCTTCGTAGACAGTGGATCGATGTGGGGGCCACGGGCAGTTCAAGTGCCAGACCAGATAAGAGCCCCATACCAGCAGCAGCAGCAACAGCCACAACCGACACAGCCGCCACAGGCACCCTCCGGACCCCCGGGGCAGGGCCATCCTCAGCACATGCAGCAGATGGGAAACTACATGGCTCGTGGTGATTTTTCAATGCAACAGCACGGTCAGCCGCAACAGCAGAGGATGAACCAGTTTTCTCAAGGCCAAGAAGGCCTCAATCAGGGAAACCCTTTCATTGCCACCTCAGGACCTGGCCACTTGTCTCATGTGCCCCAGCAGAATCCCAGTATGGCACCTTCTTTGCGACACTCAGTCCAGCAATTTCACCACCATCCCCCCACTGCTCTCCATGGAGAATCAGTAGCCCACAGCCCCAGATTCTCCCCTAATCCTCCCCAGCAGGGTGCTGTTAGGCCGCAAACACTTAATTTTAGTTCTCGGAGCCAGACGGTACCCTCACCTACTATAAACAACTCAGGGCAGTATTCTCGATATCCTTACAGTAACCTTAATCAGGGATTAGTTAATAATACAGGGATGAATCAGAATTTAGGCCTTACAAATAACACTCCAATGAATCAGTCTGTACCAAGATACCCAAATGCTGTAGGATTTCCATCAAACAGTGGTCAAGGACTAATGCACCAGCAACCCATCCACCCTAGTGGCTCACTTAACCAAATGAACACGCAAACTATGCACCCTTCACAGCCTCAGGGAACTTATGCCTCTCCACCTCCCATGTCACCTATGAAAGCAATGAGTAATCCAGCAGGTACGCCTCCTCCACAGGTTAGGCCTGGTAGTGCTGGAATACCAATGGAAGTTGGCAGTTATCCAAATATACCCCATCCTCAGCCATCACACCAGCCCCCTGGTGCCATGGGAATTGGACAAAGGAATATGGGCCCCCGAAACATGCAACAGAATCGTCCTTTTATGGGTATGTCTTCAACACCACGGGAGATGGGTGGGCACATGAGACCAAACGGTTGTCCAGGCGTTGGCCTTGCAGATCCACAAGCAATACAAGAACGACTAATATCTGGCCAGCAGCTTCCTAGTCAACAGCAGTCTTTTCAACAGCAAATGCCAACCTGTCCTCCCATGCAGCCTCATCCAGGGATACATCATCAGTCTTCACCACCGCCACATCCTCATCATCAGCCTTGGGCACAGCTTCACCAGTCACCACAAAACACACCGCAAAAAGTGCCTGTCCTTCAGGTAAGCTGCTTCCAATGAATAAAAAAATGTTTTGCATTATTGTAAATGCATTTGAGTATGCATGAGATCTGTGGCTTCAAAGCGGTTGCTCTTGCTTGACTACCCTGTTTTTCGCTCATTACGTGACTTTCTTGGTACACAGAAGCTAAAGGTAAAATAAGGTTCGCGTAGCTTGCTGATGTTTTTACAGTAATTATTACAGGATGGCTTTATGGATAGACTGAAATATGATATAGCAGCAGGACAAACTGAGTACTGCTTCTTTAATTTCTTGTTGGTTCTTTTGAGGGGGAAATGGAAAGCACGTGTGGGTACTCTAATTTGAGCTAATAATTTCTGTTTGCCACTCGCTAAAAGGAGTGTGTATTATAAGGGGTTTGTTTTAGTCAGACTGAGGATTTTCTTTAAATACTAAATGTTGTTCTTTCATTTTTTTTGTTTGTTTTTATGTTAAAACTGAAATTTTCGTGTGTGTAAAAATGTTCAAGATGAACTTATTTCTTCACAAAGTAATGCAATCGAAAAGTGATGGGGCAGCAGTTTATGCAGCAGAAGACAGCAGATGTGAATCGGTCTAAAATCAAATCTTCTGAGGCTTAAATAAAATCTCAAGTAAGACAGAAGTTCTATTTTACTGAGGCTGTGATCTGCTGAGTTTTGATGAAAAGTACATTGCTTCCACGTTATTTTTCAATTAAAAGCTAGAAACATTAAAGCATCTTGAGCCCTCTGTAGCTTAGTGAGTTTTGACTGCATGTTAGTACGTTAAGCTTGAGCTGCAAAAGTGCCTTTTGGGATCCTTGGGTTTGCCACGGCTTGCCTCTGGCTCTATCAGTCAATCATTCTAGAGGTTTTGGTACTGAATGAATAGGTGGCCAAGATATCAGAGGCTTAATTATTTTTAAAGCCACTCAGTAATTAATGCCAAGTAGCTCTGCCCATAAGTATTTGGAGACAATTGTTGGAATGCAGTCATAATGATACGATGTTACAATCAGCCATAAATAATATATAATAAATCATAAAAACAGCTGTCCTAGCCCGTGTCCCAGGACTGCGAGGAAGGCAGCTGCTCAGCAGTCCCCTTCTCTGCTGCCTGCCGGCTGCTTCTGTTCGCTGCTCCGCACAGCATGAGGTGGGTCTGGGAATCAGATGTATGTGCTGTGGAGAGGCAGCTGACGAGGAGTGGTGGATGGAGCAGCTCAGCAGCTGGGAGAGGCTTCCACATTTTCCAAGGGGGTAGCGCAGGGCATGCTGTAGGGTGATCTAGTCCTGGGAGGGAGATCAGCGGTACCTCGGGGTGAGGGAAAGGACAGAGTCTTCATTGGAAGGAGGAGGAAGCTCTCCCCTTGCAAGAGGACACGGTGGCTTCATGGCTGTCTTTCTCTCCCCTGCCTCCCATAAAATAGGTGTGAAATGTTGTACATATGGTGGCCTTTCCTCTTCCTCCCTGCCCTCCCCCCTCCCCCCCNACACACACCTTCATGTACACACTTTTTTTGGTGAGTGTAAATAACCTTCTTGCATGGCCATAGGGTGGTGTGTTCCTGGCTGGTTAGTTCTTAATGGTGCTTCTTGTGTTATTGACTGCATAACTAAGCAGCCGAGAAGTGCTCAAGACTGCGTTGAAAAATCCAAGAGAACTAGCAGAAGTCTTGAAAAGAGTGCATGACAATGTGGACAAATCTGTGCAAAAAGGAAAAAAAAAGCTTAGGGTTCAGGAAAAGGAGTACAAGATTGGATGCTAGGTTTTTTACCCTGAAGAGAGCTGAAAAAGAGAGGAAAAAAAAAACCTTAAAAGAAAATTGTGGAAATGGTAACATAAGACTTGTAAAACTAAAGGGACAAAACCCAGCATTACTGATACCTTTCACAGCTAGCGATGGAGGAGATGTGGGAAGACTTCAGATGACTGTAATAAGGGCTGTGCTCTAAAGCTGCGGTCTTCAGCAGTGGAGTTAATTCTGTGATTTCATCTGATCATCCAGTAAACTTCTTTTTAGCAGCAGCAGATGGTTTGGGAGGAGAACGTCTGCTTGTAGAATGGGAACACGTTTTAAATGTTCTTGGGGCATTCATTTCCTTTTAACCGACGAGGTAAAATACAGCTCAACTCTTAAATGAGCTGTGCAAACTATTTCAGAGTTTTGAACTGCAGATGAATAACTTGAAGGTAAGTGCTGAAACTGAATAATTAGAGGAAAACCACACTGTAACTCAAGTTATTTGATTAAAATCAGTAATTCAAACAGTTGTAGCTCGCCAAGTAAATTCTCTGTTAGCCTACTTCTGTTAAGTTTTCATTTGGTAAAAGTTATTGTTAACATACCTTCCCATTAAGTAATTAGTTTGAGATCTGACTGTTGTAATGAAACACTTGACAGGCAGGCATTTCCCCTTGGAAAACTGTTTGGATCAAATATAAATTGTTCAAGTCAATGAAAACCCGGCTCCTCCTCACCCCCTGGGGAAAAAAAATGCACTTGTGTAAAAACCCTGCTCTAAAGATTGAATGCAGAATCTGCAGCTATCCTGCCTCTGTCGTGGTTTCTCCTTCATGTCAGCTGGCAGAAAACTGTTCGCTGAGCAACAGTTATTTAAATGACTGGTTTGATTTTATTTGTATAAAATGAATCAACGAAATGAATTTAGGAGGTGAAATGAAAATCGCTGTGTATTTTTAAATCAACAGAAGCCATCTTAATAATTATTTTTCAGTGATTTGAAGCTAGCCTTATCATGGGAAGGCTGTAATACTTGTGGTTAACCAAATTACTGTTTTGTTTTTAGGTATGTTGGAAGAAAAGTGAAGTTCTTTTGCTTTTAACTTGAAAAGAATCGCTGTGTCGATTCTAGAGTTCTTTATTTCTGTGTGTACAAAACTGCTACTTATTTTGGCTGAGGTACAGCTGGTGATTGACAACTCAGCGGGGCTAGATTAATAGCTGACAGCTAGATGTGGTTATTAGGACCTTGTTAGCAGTGAGTTCCTGGCTTCAGTTGAGTTATAGGTATTTACACGCACCACCATAGTGTTGGGACATTCAGTCGATGTGCTTGATTTTCAAGTCCTGTTTTGGAAATGTTATTCAGCAAAGGCCATGGGGTGGGAAGACAGGTTCTGCGGTGGGCACTTGGTTGGCCAGGGTACAAAGCAGAGGGTAGGAGCAGCTTGTTTATTTTCACAAGGGAAGCATCTGTGTTGGGCTGGTGAGCTTCTGCCCTGCAAGATATTCATAAATGACATGGAAAAGAGTGGAAAGTCAAATGCAAAATTTGCTGCTGTCTTTAACGTGCTCAAAGCTGAGTGCCTAGCGCAGGAGCGAGGTGGAGCCTTCAATAATGAAGCTAAATGATTGGAAATACGACAGGAACATCAATTGCTTGGCTGTAAGCTGCGTAAATCAAGGCATGATGCTTGGGCAGTTTGAATGTCTAACAAAAATCTCTGCTTAGGAACAGAATCCTGGCTGTTGGGTGACTATCTGAAGATGTGCTCTGACAGTCAAAGAAGCAGAGCAGTAGGCATTGCTGTGGAAGTAGTGAAGAGCAAAACACAGATTGCTGTCGTGTTGGTGCATGTGTGCATGGTATGCCTATGTGGCAAGTGCTGTGCAGCTCTGGGTCCCTTCCTTAGGCCTCAGTAAATAAGCAGCACTTAAAGGGAGGAGAGCGATGGTTTGGGGAGAAGGGAGGATACAGTTTGGAAACTGTGAGCAATATGGGTGCATGGAGAAGGTTGTTTGTCTCCTGGGTACTTTAAGGGTGTTCAGCAAATTGTCAGGTGGCGAGCTCAAAACAGCATGTTAAGATGCTGATCTAAGAGATGCTGTGTAGAAAAATGCATCAGGGTTGGATAAACGTGAAGACAACACATTTGGGTCATCAGACCTGTGCCACAAACAAGTGGCAGAGTTCATTCTCAGGGTACATCTCCTATATTTATGTATTTGGTTCTTTTACTCTTCCACAGACTTACCAGAGATGGGATATCAGGTTACACAGGCCTTTGGGGAGGGGGACTCTGACACTGTGTAGTTGCTCCTAAATATCAATGTTTTCAAAAATTGTTGAAAGTGTGTGAGTGTCAGAGTTTCTTCTGCCAAGAATAAACTATGCTGGGCGTCTTGTTCTACGGAACTTTTTATTTACAGTAGCTGCTGGCTACTGTGTAGGCTGAAGTTTCGAGCCCTATTCATTAAGTGTGTACCATAAACATGAAGTGATCTACGTTGTTTATAGTCAAATATAGGAATACTTAAACAACAAACAGTTATGGTAATAGCTTCGATACTAGATTAAATGGTAGGACTCTATAGCAGCGCTGCCAGGGTTGAAGAATACCGTGTTAAGGTGCCCAGCCTCTTTTGGAGAAGGTTTTTGTTTTGTGTTACCAGTTCACTACCTGCTTTATTCTGTGTTGTTTACCTGTGGCCGTGTGACTTGGCTTTCCGTGATAACTCTTGGCTCTCTTCAGCATAAATGCATTCTTTTGACGTTTCCTGCCCTTCCTTGTAGGGGAGGAGGCAGGGAAAGTCCAGCTGAGTCATCAGCAGACTCATCCCAGTTACAGGGCCTTTCTGCAATTAAAACTTCGTGCTTACGCTGCCTCAGCGTAATTTATACTTGGATATACCAGGATGGAGAGGGGTATTAATGCAAACTGCTATCAACTGGAGTGATCTGAAGCGATATTCTAACTCAGCAGAGAGTGCATGTTCAGTCAGTACTACTGGCACGCTCAAATGAAGTTGATTTTCCTGAGCACTTGCATTTTTTAATGCCTGGGAATAGTCAGGAGGAGGACTCCTCGTCTCCTTACTGTCTTTGCATAACTAATTAACTTTCACTGTGTGTTATGGAATTTTATTTAGTAAAGAATGATGTCTAGGATTTTTCCTATAAATGAATATTCATAAGCAATATCCCACCTCTCCGGAGAAAACTTTATCAGATATCGAATGCTTAGAATTTTCTTTTTACTGTTTTCCTGTAAATAAGGAGAACAGCTCCAAAAATTTTAAGAAAACCTGCTGATGGGCACTTCTTGTTTTGATAGAGAGGCTCTTTCACTTCTAGTTGATATCTTGGGGCACTGATAACTTAGTTCAGCTGTGAGCTGGTTCGCATCCAGGTCTCTCAAAGGATGTAGTAGCTGATATCTACTGCTTTTGCCAAGACACAAAAGTTGGTGTTATGAAACTCCATATATTGAGTAGATATATTCCAGTCTAATAATTGGTATTAAGAGGTCAAAAAACTTACTTTCTCCTCAGCCTTCAGAAGGCTCTGTGTGCTTGTACACAGGGGAGGTTAGAGTGGTTCTGGAGTGAGTAGGCCTTTGGGCCAAAGATTTGTAGTTTTGAGATGGTTTTGCTACAGATTTTTTGTTTTTTAAGTGTTAAGGAGGTACGAGCAGCTTCAGGAATACCTATTCCCTCAGGTGCCGTGATTTGACTGGAATGAGAATAATTTGTGCCATTAAATTATCTGCTCTGGAGTTTTGGGTAGAGCTGGTTTGCAGCATTAGCATAAAAATACAAGTCTGCATCAGCATACTGATTTAGAAGGCTTAAGAGTTACCAGACTTGTTCCTCAGCATGATTATGTTGAAACTTTCTATGATACGTTGGTGACTCGAATGTGTTTCTCCTTTGGAATCATTTGGATTATCAGGGGAGTCGCCTAACTAGAAATATCTTTAAATTGTGCTGCTCTTCAGTTCTTAAATACTGTATTTTCATCTGCTGGTGGTCGCTTCCAGCGGGATTTGGCAATCATCTTCTATTTCCATGACTGAACACATTCTTATGTTTTATATTTATTTGAACAAATTTAAATCTGTTGTTTCAGGGAAGCTTTCTTCATGATTGAAAACTGATATACTGTAGGAAAAACCCTCCTATCTGTACCATTGTCAGCTTACATAACGTAAAACACTGTAAAGTTTGAATAAATGAAAGGAGAAACACTTGACTTTTATTTTCTCTTTCTTTAAATGCAGTGACAATTTCAGTAAGGAGTAAGTTGCAGTTGAATTAGTAATTTCCTGTGTTTGTATTGTGGGTCCTCCTGGTCTTCCATCCTGCTTTTACATGTGGAATTTGAGGCATGTTGGTTTTACGCTTACCAGCCTTTGCTAGCGTAAGTGCTCCCTCTTTCTATCCTCTGACTACAGTAGATGTACCTGTTTCCACTCTGGTGGAAACCTTGCCTTTGAAGTTGGATTTTTAACATTCGCCTTTAGAGGCTGTTTCCTCCTTCAGCTCAGAGGGGCAAAGCTTTCAACTTTGGAATTTTCTAAATCGAATTGTAATGGAAGAACTGATAGTTTGGTTAGTTATGAAGCTAACATACTGGAATGAGATTTTTTAAAAGAGAAGGTATCACCTGAACAATGTCTCAGAATTGCATCAAATATGTTGTATTTGTACCTTCCATTGCTTTCCTTATGCTCATAGGAGGAAGTTTTTCACACAGAGGGTGGTGACGCACTGGAACAGGTTGCCCAAGGAGGCTGTGGATGCCCCATCCCTGGAGGCATTCAAGGCCAGGCTGGATGTGGCTCTGGGCAGCCTGGTGTAGTGGTTGGCGACCCTGCACATAGCAGGGAGGTTGAAACTAGATGATCATTGTGGTCCTTTTCAACCCAGGCCTTTCTATGATCCTGTGATACTATGATTCTCATGTTTCTAGATGTCTACATTCTTTTATTTCTATGGATATGTATTTTGCAAGCGGTAGTGTGGTCTGGGTTTGGGGAACAGACTGCTGGGTTTTTTATTTGGGATGTTATCTATAAATATTTGGTACTTTTTTTTTTGTCAACAGTTTAAAGATTAGCAGCTCAGGTGAGAGAAACATCCTTGAATTTCCATCCCCGCCTCCATAATTAAAGCATCTCTTTGTGCAAATCTTCCTTTTGACCAGTGTGGAGGCTCACAGGAGGGGCTAGAAGCAAACTGGTTCTGGGAAGTCTGGTAGGAAACATGGGCAGGAAGCAGTGCTCAGGGAAAGGGAAGCAAAACGGAGCTGACTTAGCGGAGCAGCACCGAGCAGGAGAGACAGAGAGGAAATGGCCAGCAGCCAGAGCTAAAGTGGAGATGGAGAAGTTCAGGGAGTCACTGCCCATGTGCTCGCTGCTTGAGCCACCTGCCTCCTGAGCCCTTGCTCTGGTCAGTGCTGAAATAAAACAAAATTCACAAAAAGCTGGATGAAATCTGGGATGCAGAATCTTAACGCCTTCTTTATGTCAGCACACATAATTGCTCAGTGAGCCCCTGTGCTCTTAGGGATACTCCTCTGGCCAGGTTGCATCTGGCTGGGTCATGTTCCAGCATCTGCTCGTGCTGACCTCAGAATCGCCCAGCTGGTGGTGCAGGAGTGGGAATGCCTGAGAAGACAGGGGCTGCCCCTTCCTCTGGAATTTAATTGAATGTCCTTTAATACCCTTACATGAGCACAGGGCTCTGTAGAACTTGCTCTTGGTTACCAGCTCTAGTGTCCCCTCAGTTTAGGTAGGTTAGAACCTCCATTAGAAGCCAAAGCTTGGTCCTGTTTTATAGAACTACAGCAGTGATCGGATTCAAACTTGTGTGTGTTTTTTTTTAGCTTTCCCCTTTTGTTCCCTTTTTCACACAGGTGTGATTTGTTTTCAGAAGAGTGTTTATTTCTTTAGAAAAGAACTCTTTTCTTCTTCCACCTGACATATTTGCAGCTATTTTGCTACTGAAGAGATGAAAGAATGCCTTCTTTCCAGCAAAGAGAGCTGTGCACAGTTTTGTTATATGTGCATCATGTGCATTGAAATGAGGGAAGACGCTTCCAATACCTATCACTGAATTGTTTTCCTTGAGCATGAATGCCTTGTTTGCTTTCTTTCCCTTCAACATAATCATTTAGAAGCAATAAAACTTAAAAATAAATCTCAAATTCATTTCTAAGACTTCTTTATGATGAAACAGAAGTGATAGATAGCATGGCTTAGTGATCTGAGCATGAGTTTGATTTATAAACTCCTGAATCAACATTCTTACTGCTTTTTATTGATCTTGATACATTATCTTAAAAGTATTTAGTTAGATTTCTCTCAGATGCTGGTCAAGGTTAGTAACAATATTGTTCCTGCTTATAAGGAGGAAAATACTGATGAATGGCATAAAAAATATTTATTCACAACCCAAAGTCTTAAAACTCCTGGTTCAGGTTCTTATTCAGATATCCAGTACTCTAAAACATGTCAATTCCCTGCTCTTCTTCTGACTCCATACATATGTCTGTTTTAAGGATAATAGGATAGGCTTTAAAGAGGTGGTTGGAAGTAAACTTGTGCAACAAGATGTCAATGCCTCTTGTGTAGGAATTCAGCAATGGTAGAGGTTAGCCTGTGAGCAGAGAAGTTGCACAAGGTGTGGAAGAAAGTGTCAAACAAGTGACAAGTGAATCACTCTCTGATAGATCTGCCACTGTCGCTAGGAATTGTTCTTCTGTTTCTGTTGCTTCATCACCTGTGCATCCCTGAGGCAGTACCAGAGGTCTGGGAGAAGTTGTTTCTTCCACTTGTGCAGCTCTTGTATTATCCTGAACAAGCTTACACTTCTGGGAGTGGGTTCACAATGTATGGATTGACCTTGTAGAAATCAAACATTGAGAAATCTTAATTTCTGGAGCTTGGCAGGTTTTTATGGAACACTATTAGTAAATTTTATTAGTTCTTAGATAGCATTTTGTTATGTTGTATGTAACTCCTGCAGCCAAAGAACATAATGACCGTTGTAATTAAGAATTTAATTTTCTATAGATTTTTAATTTAATGCTCTTATAGTAAGAGAGAGAGGATGAGTAACAAGCTTCATAACTAACTTCCCAAAATCAAGTTGTCAATATGAACTTCATTCCTTACACTCTTCTTTTCCATCTCTCCCCCTCTCCAGATGGCCCTCTATCCACTTGCATTCTGGTACTTCATATCTCTTTTGGCCCTGCAAGACTCTGATAACTGTGATAATACTGTAATTTTCCTTACATGCGAGCACTTAATGATATGAAGTCCTTTATTTTATTTTTGGAAGAAGTCTTTCTCTAGCAGCCAATTGTTGCTAAATATAGTGGGAAGATTGTAATATATAGTGCGTGTTTGAACTTAAAGCAGTGCTTACTGTGAAGTGTTGATCTCTGCTTTTACATAGAGAGCTGTGTGTGAAGCACAGTAGTTATTAAAACTATGCTAAATTTTGAGCCTTATAGTTGTTTTTCATATCTGAGTTTATTAATGGGATATTGTAAATATTCACTGTGGCAAGGACTGCCGTTTGCAGAAATATGGATAAATGCCTATAATACTGGAAGACTGCTTAGTTCTTAGGTCTTTTTTTCTCTGCTATCCTCCGTTGGAATATTTCAAGAGAACTTGTTGGAAAGCTGATAATTCTGTGACTAAGACAAGATCTTTGGGATCTAGGGGATTCTTGCTATTTGAGATAGATGGCTTGTTAACCATTTGTTTCATGACTATATTGTTAATATTCCTGTGTGCTTGTGAGGTGCTCCGTAGCAGTGCTAAGCATGAGGCTGCAGAACAGTTCCTGAAGTTCCCTTCTGTAATACACAGCCCCATGTAGATCAAGAACTTCTTTTCCATGTCATGTAACACAGAAATATTTTGCTTGGCTGCACTTTGTCAGAAATATGCATCTGGATAGGATAATGGAGGAAGAGACACAGTAGCAGCCAGAAACTGTCGCAACGGCCACAAACTGAAGGCCAAAGCTCAGCTTACCATCAGCTATTTCTGCTGCTAGTTCCTGCTGCTGAATGGCAAAGGTTGTGTAGTTGGGAGCGAGGCTGTAATCAATATGTGGCTGCTGCAGCTTGCGGAGAGTAACCCTAATGGGCTCAATCCTAAAAGCAGGGAGCTGTGTTCCAAGCTGTGCCTCGAGTTTGGTGGTGGAGAGGGACAGGTTGTAATGCGTTGCTTTGGACACAGTTCCAGGTATAAAATAAAATAAAATTAAAACGTGATATAGCATAGGCACATTGCATTTGAGACCCACTATGTAGGGATTTTTACATTTTACTATAGGTTTTGTGAAGAACAGCTGGAGCTCATTAGGTGGTCTTTTACTAAAGATAAGGTGCTTAGTGTTTCGTAGAACAATGTTAATCAGACTGGCTGGATAACTAAAATATGATTTAGATGCTATAATTAAGAGTTATCTCAATTGGTACCTCTAAATTAGGTGTTTGTCCTCAGAGAAGGAAGTGGGGGGGGGGGGGGTAAGTTTAGTTTTAATGATATTTTCTGATTTAATTGTTAGTTTAGTTCAATTACTCCAGGAGCTGGAAAAAGGCCTGGCTATGACATGTCATCATTTGCATATTAGATAACGCATTCAAAGGCTTTCTTTATTTGTTGCTGTGACTAAAGAGCGAGAGCTTGAGGAGTATCTTGGGCTCTTTGACATAAATGGATCTTGGGCAGCATACATAACATCAAAGGATTTGCATTCAAAGAAGTCTGTGATTTCAAGCCCACTTTGTCATGCTGAAGTTAATAAAATACTGCAGTGGGAAGGCCATTTGAACAACTGCTGTCTTCCCACCTCGAGAGAAAAACGGAATTGATTCCTGTCGATCTCTTCTGGCTTTGTATTCACGGGCATCCATTAAGGTCTGTCTCCTCTAGTTGGCAGTTCCAGCATGCTGTCCACACACTCCGGAGACCCTGTGGCCTGGGACAGGTGATGGCAGAAGGCAGGTTTACCTACTAAACGACAGCGCATGTGGGGGCGGTTTCTAAATAGAGTTGTGGTAATATTGCTGGGAAACTCCTAGAGGCTTACAAATTAAAAATAAAAATAAAGGGAAAATTGCCAGCAGAATGTTGTGTGCTGCAATACAAGATATACCTCACTTCAGCATGGACCTGGTGTCAACGGTTAGACTGAAGTCTGCTACCTGAATTGTTTCACAGGGTGGTATTATTAAGCACATGGAATGCCTGTAGCCTGCAGTGTGTCCCCTGCACGTCTGCTGACTTCTACCAGAGAACACATGAGTAACGTGAGTCAGTTGGAACAGGCTGACGGGGCCAGCAAACCCTATCAGTGTTTCCATTTGACAGGGTGGAAACGGGCTGTTCAGGCTATGCCTGGTGTCACGCAGGCCACAATCCTCCGCGCTCTTCTGTCCGCAGCCAGGCTCAGCCATTGGCTGACTGAGGGGCACCTGTGGCAGCAGCAGGGTCACACGTGGCTCTGTCCTCAGCAGTTGCACGAGCTTGGATGCCAGGTTGGCTTGTTACATGCTTGTGTCCTCAAAAAGGCAAAAAGCTGGAGGAAGTAGTTTCACATCCTGCTTTATCTTCTAATGATGAAGCTTCAGAATGTAGCTTTCTGCATGTAAGGGACTTTTACTATGTCTAGATTGGGTATTCAAAGCTTCTTACGCAGAACTGTAAGACCCAATACATGTGGAAATATCTACCCTTATGTCAGTCTTACAAAAACACCAGTTTATGGCTAGAAAGCCACAGACATAGAGCTGTGGAAGAATCACTCATTATGTTTTTCTTTTAGCTTCTGTACACATCCTCTGAGTTGCAGATGCTGAAGAAGAGATGCTCACGGTTCAAAAGCAAAGAAAAAGTTGTGGGGAGAAATACATTATACAGGAAAAGCTGGGCCGTGAGTAGTTTAAGTCTGACCCAGACATTGTATTTCTCTTTCAGCCACTTTACCTGTTTAGCTCTAATGTACCTACATATAGGTGCAAAAGATGAAAATTTGCTTTTCTCCATCTCTTTTGGGCGTCTCTGCGCTCATTTGTAGGAATTCAGCCAAAACCAAAGCACTGCTGTGAACCATCTAATTGCCTCCATGGGTGGAGATGGGCATGGGGGTTAGGTGGTGATTAACAGGTCTGGGAGCCATCGAGGCAGGCTGGGGGCTCTGCTCTCCGAGCCCTGGTGCAATTTCTTTGGAAAGCAATTTTAAAGGAAGAGTTTGTTCTGTCATCTTTTATACTCTTTGATTCACATCTTGTCTGTTAGGGACATTGTGTGCAGGATGCTCTTGAGGAGGAACAAGGTTTCCAACAGAACATGAAAAAGAAAGGAGTGAAATTCTCTCAGGAGCCTTTTTGGTTATATTCCTATTGCAAATTAAAGATGTGCAGCAGTTGGATACCAGCATCTCCTGCACTCACCCACTCCTTAGAAGTGTATCACTAATACTAAAATACTGTATTTCAATAAGAAACTGTTGACTGGTAATTTCATAAATGGCTTACTTCTACTTTTCTCAAACCTTTATTATCTAGAATGCCTCAAAATAAAAATGACTTCTGCAATATTTTTGGAAAGTTGTGCAAATAAGGAATAGAAAAGCCATTGTAACCAGGCCTTGGAACTGCGGTACCTTTCTTTAAAAAGTAACCTTTCCTGTGTCAGGTAGCATTTTGTACATCAGCCGTCGTGTGAACAAAGGCAATTATTAGTCAGAGGAAGATGTACTAAATACAAACATCTGAAATCACAGGGGTTTTCCTTATGGTGTTTGAGTACTTGTATTTATAGCTGGGAGGCTTTAAGGATGTGAGCCGAGTAAGGCTTATAAAAGAGGTAATGGCTCTTTCTTTCTGACTATATTGCGCAGCCTAACTATAGGAACCTTTGAGGGCAATCAGCCTCTTTTTTCAGGTTTGAATGTAAAATTTGCTAAGCGTGGCTTACCCATCCTGCTTCTTTGCTTAATCAAGATGTCCTTTCCCTGGAATATTAAACATAAACGGGTACTCAAAGCACATTTTATGAATTTTTGAACTAGAATGTCCAATGTTTGTCACATTCCAAATTGTTTGTTAAAATAAATGTTTTTTTTACATCCAAGCAAGTTCTTGTTGGTTTTTATTTATTTATTTATTTATTATTTTTTTTACCATCACCAGCCTTTTGGAGAAGGATACTTGTGAAGATTGCATGGGCCGTTGAGCTGTGCCTCCAGCTGTCACATTACCATCTTAAATAAGTACTTTCCATAACCTTATCAAACTTCAGTTTAAAGAGCACTTGGCTTTTGCTTTCAGTGCCCCTATTGGAGATCCTGACCCAAATCTGATTACTCTGATTCTTGGAACACGCATCAGACTTCCTATGCTAAATATATTAATTGCTGGTTTTATACTCAATTTGTTTTTGTGCCAGCTTTACCTTTCATCTTGATTCCTTTTCTTTGCTATAGTAGGATCTGCTGGTGTTTTCTTAAAGAGCTATGTCTGAAGTTTCTACCCTTCTCCTTTAAGATAATCCATACATATGTCTGTTTTAAGGATAATAGTTGCTCATGTGAATTATCAGAGCTGTATTCAATATTGTGCCATTAGACAAATACTTCCCTGGTTTTAGTCTGAGTCATCACGAGATGCATATTAACCTTTAATTTTCTTCTCCTCACTGGTTGTTTGTAGGCATCCTGTGGTTAAGTACAAACTTATTTAGTCTTGAGCTATCTGGTCTTACCTTGTTACCTGTAAATATAAATGAATACCAAAAATCAGGAGCGATAACAAATTGTAAGTATTGAAGTGTTTCAAGTTTGGACATGTGTATGAAATCATAATTAAATTTGTGAGGGCTTCACACTGATGGGCTTAATTTCTGTCAAAGTATTTGCAGTTGTGTCTGCAAATTTCAGAACTTCTAAAGTAAAGCTAGGAATCTGGATAAGCACAAACTGATACAGTCACAACTGTGCAATGCTTAAAGGACACCTTCATTTACAATAACATTTAGAAAAACCGACTCCTCTTACTCATCTGCAAACCTCTTCCCACAGCTTGAGCTCAGGGCTATAATGGAACCTATTATAGGCAAAGGTCTGTGACTCAGCCATCGAACCATTCAAACTCTCGGCTTTTTAATTGGCACCATTAAATCTTTAGTAGTTTTTCTCTCATAAAATGTGTATCGTTGGTGTAAAATGAATTGCTGCTGAAGATATATTGTACCTTTTGCATTCACAGTTATGTGAGTTGACGAACTGCAGGTGATTCAGTTGAATTTTTCTGTTGCTTTCTCTTTTGTATGCTTTGGAAAGTGAGCATGGAAACGGCCTCAAGTTGTGCCAGGGGAGTCTCAGGTTGGATGTTAGAAGAAATTTCTTCTCTGGAAGAGTGGTCAGGTGCTGGAAGAGTCTGCCCAGGGAAGTGATTGAGTCATTGTTCCTGGAGGTGTTCAAGAAACATTTAGATGTTATACTGAGGGATGAGGTTTAGTGGGGGAAAATTGATGGTAGGTGGACGGTTGGACTTGGATGATCTTGGAGGTCTTTTCCAATGTTAGTGATTCTGTGATTCTACAGCTCTGTTTTGGGAAGAGAAACAGAAATCAGGGGAGACAATTTAAAGAACACAGTGAAAATTAAATGCTCATATCTGAACATATGTTTTTATTTTAAAAAAGATAGCTTTTAACTCTTCTGTTGTTGTCTTTCCACATACTTACTATATGACATCTTTGTTTAATACACGATACCTTGTTTGTATGGCAATAGTTTGTTCTGTTTGCATATACTCTTAAGTGTCTGCTGCAAGTAAGTTTCACAAAACAACAGTACATAGGAAGTAAAAATGTTAGTGTGATTTTAGTATACGTATTTCAGCTGATTGAGCTTGCTGAATGATAGCAAACTGCAAAACTGAGAGTTCAGAAAGGTCAGAAGTAGAACTGTCACAACACATTCCTCGTGCCTATGAAGCAGGATGCAATCTGCAGCTATGTTCTCTCTGTTCCCCTTCTTTCAGATCTTCTGTGATAAATTGCTGTTTAACTTATTTGCTTGTATTGTCTGAGCTACCGCCTGATGATTTATTTACTATGTATTATCCAGTAAACATTGTTGTGAATATCACTTCATCTCATAAAAAAGACCGACTCTTCCCACAGACTCTCTCTTTTCATATCTTGCTAAAGAATTAATTGCTGGCTGAGCTCTTTTATGGTAATTTTAATCATAATAAGAAAAACCTCAACAGCTACTAGTGAATTCATCTTCTAAACTCTCCTATAGTATCTTTTCCCCACGTTACGTGAGGAAGCCCAGACAGACAGAGAGTTCCCTGAGGCCAGAGAGCAATAGATGTAGGATGTGGGGCTTTTTAGCATACAGCCAGGCTGTATAGCTCTGATGCTGAAGCCAGTAGCTATCTAAATAGAATAGATGCTTGGGGCCGTGATTGGTGAGCACTTCTCAAGAAGAGGGGCCATGGCAAGCCCTTTGCTGGAGACCCATGTTTAGGAAGAAATGTGTTGTTTTACAAAACAACAACAATAATAAACCAGGAAGCCTTTCTTGAAAGAAATAGAAAAGTATCATGGTGAGTTGAGACTGGTGGAGGAAAAAAAGTAAGTTATCTTCCCTGATGTTCACTGCTTTGATCACAGACAGTCTCTTTGCAGTCTGTCCCTTTTCTGAACTTAGGTTTTCAAGGTAATCTGAGTCTTCTCTTTAGGATATTATCTTAGTTATTCAGAGCTGATTTAATCCAAGAGTCTCATCCACCGTGTGTGCTGAACAAAACAGCAAGTCTAGAAATAGCTAGGAGGAGTCAGTCTGTATGTTTGAGATATTACTGTCAAAGTTGTGTACTCAGAAGCAGAACTTGTTCCATAAGGTACATTAACTAGGGTAGTTCTTTGTTCTGAAGGTTTTGAAGTAATTAATTGGAAATGTAAAAAATATATGTGAAGTACGTTTGTAAATTGTAATTGTTCTTCTTAGAGTTAACTGTATTGTTTTTTCAAGACAGCAGTGCATGTTCACTCTGTTGCTTGTGGGGATGACTCATTTGGTTGTTGGAGAAACCTTTGAATTTCTAGATAAAAGCGGGTTAGAAAAGTTACTCCAAGTTGTATGGAACAACTAATAGAAATAAAAGTGGTAGTGAGGTTTTGGATTTTCTTTTTCTCTTCTGAGGTGGAACTTCTTTGTAACTGAGGAAATGGCATTTTGAACAACAAAATAAAATGTTAACTTTTAGATCATTTTAAGCAGTGAATCTCCTGGTAGTAAGCATGCTCACATGTGCTGTGAGATTGAAATAGCAGCAAGTAAAACATCTTGAAACTTGGAGGAGACATAAACAATAGGGACAGGATGATTGAGTTACTGTGGATGTCATTGTATATCAGAAAACATTTACCAAATATGGCCTTTTCGGGGAAATTCTGAGATCAGAACCTTCTCATCAGGTTATGGCAGTAAATTGAAATATGAAAATGGAGGAAAAAAGTTTTAGACTAGGATTAACTTCTGTTGCTTTGGTGGTGCCATATGATTTTACTGTATTACAAATCCATGGGGTTGGATGAATTGTATGAGTGTTTTTATTGTTCATTGTCTTTTTTTCTTTAATTTGTAGCAGAACAGCCTTGCGTGCAGGGTGTTGGTTTTTTGCTATTTTTTTCTTTAAAACAAAAGTCATTAGCTGAGGTAATGAATCTAGAACATTTTGTCTTTTGATTGTGGATACAACACGCTTTCACCTTGGGGAAAGGAGAAATGGCAAAGAGAAGAAAAGGGATATTTTATTACTTGTCTGATGGGGCCTGTTGCAAATCATCCAAATAAAATATTGATGAATAAGTTTTTCAGCTCCAAACAAACCAAACTATAGTTTGTGTGGTGGTAGTGTTTCCTCTAATGCTTTAAACTCATTTTTCTTAAGTTAGTAAGCCATATTTACAAGACACCCTGCCAAAAATTGAAAAATCTTGCTGCAAACAATAGAAGAATTCAGGGTAGTTTGTTACTTAATGAGAGTACTTACGGATGTTATTGTGAAAGTATGGTATACTTACGTAGGACTTCCTTTCTGTGTACAGGAATACAACTCAGATTTGAGTCCTCTGTCGTGTTTGGACTCTTAAGCATGTGAAGCCATTTCCCTCATTTCACATGCTACTAGAACACGATAAATATTTATACCTTTAGGGAAAACTTGCTCTTTTTTGTCATGTGAGCTTACAGGTGGGAGTAGTGATGAGGTTCTCATTAGAGCTTCCCTATGAATTGTATCAATCAACAGTTTAATTATAATTTTATTTTTGTATGTGCCGGCTTAAATGTGCATGTCTAGAATCCGAAGGGAAGCTTAAAGTAACTCTAAAACATAGAATCTGGGCTTTTTTTCCTTCCTAGGTACGTAAGAAAGGTGCTGGGAAAGTGATAGATATCTTACATCTTACCCAAAGTCTTACTACATACACCAATTTTCTAAAAGTAAATACAAAACCATCTTGTTTGTGGCTGCAATATCTTCCTGTTTCATGGATGTATCAGCAACAATTATATCTACAGCCACTCAGTTGCTGCCTTCGTTTATTTCTGCAAGAGAAGTCTTGGTTGGCAGTGGAGAACCCTAGCCTGCCTCCCAAGACCTAGGCATCTCCTGATGTTGGCTAATCCCATTGAAGATCCCTGGAAGAGGGGCTGGAAACTGCCCTGGTGCCAGGGCTATATGATACACAGCATGTGGCTCGCAAGGAGAAAAATTCACAAGGGTTGGCTGTGCCTAGTAGATTCCCAAGCTGGTAGGGCTCCCTTGTGAAGATACTCAAGCCTAGAAGAGGGGAAGTGATGGTGTGTGTACCCGAGTGCGGCACATAGTTGCAGAAATGAAGGATATAAAGCTGAATTTGAGGACTTACTGATATGGGCATGGTAGGAAGAGAAAAAAAAGAACATAATATGCAGTGGTGACATGTAAACAGATTGGGGCAATGTGCAGTTATATCCACGGCACTCTTATCTGTGCTCGTCTCTATCCTAGTGTACTTCCATGCAGTGCTTGCTGCAGTTTGGTCCTTTGGGTTCATTGTTGGTGTTCTAAAGCTTTTCACTCTGTCCTTACAAGCAACGGATGAGGGCCCATGGTGTGGTCATCAAACTGGTGACAATTCTGAAGCTTGCGTTTATGTGAATGTTAGGCGGAGAGAAAACAAGAATTGTAAACTTGCTGGACTGATCACCTTTGGCTATATCCAGTCAAAACAAAGCAACAAACAGGAAAAAAAAAAACATGCTACTTCTCCCTCTTTTATTTATTTATTGTTTTTTGTTTTCTCTCTCCCTCAAGTTGAGTACGCTTTACTTCAGATAAAAATATGAGAAGATAAAGTGTGCTTTACCTGAATTCAGATAAAGCACATTTTAGTAGAGATTTTGCAAATCAAAAAAAAGGATAGCTTTATGCCTACACAGTATATTTTATATATGTAAGTATACAAGGTATATATGTGTTATTAATTTAAATGTGTGCCTAAAGTTTACATACATAGCCTGTTCAATACTTTTTCCTGTAAATTTCCATTGTTTGGGTGATGTGTAATGCTTTGTTGCTCTTGGTGCTTGCTGCAGTGAGAGCCTGGACTGAATTTCTTTGTCCATGACAGTCAGGTGAAACACCAAGTCGGCTGATCTCTGGTTTTCCCCCTAGTGATAAACCTGATGCCAATTGCTCATGTCATGTTTGTTCAAGTTTTGGTAACGCTACAGAGGCATCCTGATGGAAGGGGCTGGGAGCTAATTAAGGTCCTGTTTAAAAAAACAAGGTGATTCTAAGTCTCTTGTGGAATGTCAAAGTTTTAGGGGACAATTATTATTCTAATTACTATCACTATTCTGTAAGCTCTTACACACCAAGTCAGGACTGTGGTGTTGGGTTTTCTCTTTCTGGAGGACAGGGTGTTAAGTAGAAATTGTAATTGATAGATAGGGGCATTACTTGTGATAATGAGACTGCAGTGTGATGGAGGAACTGGTGACTTAGAAGAAGGGTCGAATGGCTGCATATGCGGCATCCAGTCACTTTCTAGAAGGAAATCTGCTGGTGGAGGGAAGAGAGCTTGTGTGCAGGACAGTATGCTTCTTGGCTTCCCTTAGGAACCTGGATTTCAAAGCATGGCTGTGAAGCATGCCCCAGAGAGGGCAGATGTGCTTGTTTACTGTTAGAGAGGAACTGCTTCATTTTCACAGTGAACATCTTTTTGGAATGTGGAAGCAAACCCAAGAACAGTGGCTCTGCCTCTATATATACTGTTAGGCTAGGTTTGCCTTTCCAAGTTGTGTGTTATTTTATTAAATACAGCTGATAGTGATAGGACAAGGGGGAACAGTTTTAAACTGAAAGAAGGGAGATTTACATTAGATGTTATGAAGAAATTATTCAGAGGGTGGTGAGGCATCGAAATAGGTTGCCCAGAGAAGCTGTGGATGCCCCATCCCTGCAGGTGTTGAAGGTCAGGTTGGATGGGGTCCTGGGCAGCCTGATCTGGTGAGGGGCAGCCTTGCCCATTGCATTGGGATTGGAATTAAGTAATTGCTGAAGTTCTTTCCACCCCAAGCTGTTCTATGATTTTGTTCAGGAAAAGCTGAAGCATTGTACTAGGTGATCTGGAAACCATTTCACCCCAGCACTGTTTTTGGTTTACTGCATGAGTTCCCTTTCTTGCTTGGAGTTGTACAGACAGCATCTTGTTTTGGAGGAGTTGGAAAAGACCGGTGATAAATCTTAGGGGTATCCTAATCCAAAGAGTTCTCTAGTAAGCATTAAGTCTCTTGATTGTGCTTGGGTAGTGAACAGACATAACTTGATGATGAAAATATCTGTTTTTCAGTATAGGTCTTACTTGGCAGAAGTAAGATGTTAAGAAAAAGATGTTTATGGGCCATTTTCTGGTAGTATTCCAGAACTGTTGCTGGTCTGCCTCTCATTTTCCCACCTGCAACACAGTTGGCATAACATAACTCTGCAAAACTTGTGTGGTTAAGCTCATGTTGCCATGTATCTGACATGTTTACTGCTTGCTTACATGGAGTGTATGCAAATGTGTGGCTGGTCAGGGAAAGCAGTGCTAAGGTAGAGTGCGAGTTACCATCATCAGCATTATGAGTTTTGCTGCTAGAGTTCTGTGCCTCATTGTCCCACCCCTTACTGTGTGTCACTGCAGTCAAAACTAGTAAAAATAAATAAAAATCACACAAATCCTGAGTCCTTGACCTGTCTTACACAGTGATGATGGAGGGTGGAGAGTAGGTCCTGTGCTAGCTACTTCTGTATAATATATGGCTTCTGACCTGCGTGCACTGGGAGCAGCCTTATACTTCTAAACTAGGATATATTAAGAAGTAACCTGTCACATAAAAGTATTAATAAAAATGTTTGTCTTTTGGCCTGTTCCATTAACAGTTATATACTATCAGTGTGGTAGCTCTTGTAGATTCTTATGTGAAAGGCCAACCTGGAGAATGCGTGTTTCATTGTCTTAGAAGTGGCACTTGTCTGATACTGTCTTATCTACGTTGGGGATTTTGATCCATGGTCAGCAACAAGGAGAGCTCTCTTCTGGGAAAAATTAGTTATTTCTGAGCTGTGGACTCATCAGCAATCATGGCATGAATAAAATCTCTCACTTCATGAGCACAAAACAGCATTGCTACATGTGATTACTGTTGAATATGATGGAACATTTGCTTTTTGGATGGCTACATTTGTGTCATTCATCTTTTGTAATCTGTGTTACTCTATAGAGGGCACGACCAGAAAATGAAGAATTCTAACGCTATAGTTATGTTGGGACTCAATTAAGAACGCTGCATTTAATATAGCATATCTTTATTCTCCCACACAGTAACTGGCTGATATTGTCAGTGGCACCCAATCAGCAATGAGTGCGCTCTTGCAGTGGTGGCTGAGAGCACCAAGATTGGTTTTAAACATTTCCATTCTGCTGTTAGGGTGCTGGAAGCATTGGTAGTGTACATGTCTTGATTCAGAGATTTTCTGAAAACCTTGGGTCAGTAAGTTTTAACTTTTCAGTAGTTGCATCTGTTTAAAAATACTCCCTGGTAGCAATTACAGAGTAGAAAGATCGCTTAAGAAATCAAATGGTAGTGAAGTGCTTCTGCAAGAAAACCCGATTTTTTTTTAATACAAATGATTTTTAAGTATTTCTTGCCAGTGTATTAATTGAACCCTCTTTTCTGTATGTTTTCATCCATATCTTGTAGAAGTATGGCAAGAAATTCAGTAAACTGGAAGATTCCTGTTCTGTTTGCAAAATAGATGTATTCCATTTTCATCTGATATTGTCTTTTATTGCAGAAAAGATCACTGACAGCAACACTGGTAGGCTTATATATGCAAGTTGTCGCCTCAGAACTACACTGTGCAGAAGGGTTTCTGAACAAGTGATGTATCAGGGTTTCAGCATCGTGTTGCCCTTCCTAAGCATTTTCATACCATAAGTTAAAAAAGAATTATACAACTTTGGTTCAAGACAGGCATTTCACAGAATAGGGAAGGGAATCATCACCCACAATAAAGGAGGAGAAACTGACTGGTAAAGCAGATCTTGGGAAGAATTGTGTGTGAGCGTATTCTTGAGGATATTTCTGGATTTCTGCTACTATAGGAATTTGTACAAGGAAACTTCTGAAGCTGTGTTGATTCCTGCGTGCACTGTGGTTTGTACTGACACATGAACTTCACAGAAGGACAGTGTCTGAAAAGTCTCTGCTGTGCTAGAAGAGCCAAAGCAAGCTTAAGCTGGAGGGAGCAGCAGGGCAGGCCTGGTGCTAAAGGCACTGAGGGGGCAAGTTGAGAACTGCAGGGACAGAGACGTGCATACAGACATATGAGGAAACTTTCCAGATGATTTGTTTAGAGATGAGTAGTTTGCTCTAAACAATCCAGAGGGATGACGAGTCCTTTCATTAATTTTTGAAGGAAGGAATTATGGGGCAATTGATACATACAGTGACTTTTAAACACTGTGGACAGTGCTATCAGGAAGGATACGAATCCTCTGGCTCTCCACAGAGCCGCTTCCAGGAGTGCTGCTATGGTTCTTCCTTTGTTTTAAAAGAACTTCCCTTGGCCGCGGGTTGCTGTTTAATTTTTCCCAAGTGAAGGTGATAATTTAAACTAGAATTGTTAATTGCTGCAGAAGAGAATACTCGGTAATGATTTACCTAGCCCAAAAATTTCTGTTGTATATAATGTGTTGGAGGGTCTTGTATTTTGGAACCAGTGGGAAGCAATTGGACGCTCACTCTGCCGTAACACAACTCACTTGATAAACCAAAGACTAAGAAATTTGAGTAACTTCTGGTTGCAGGCAATCTTTTTAAAAATGATGGAGGAGATCAGGAGAGTGGATATCGAAATAGTCCTGATTTAAAAACAACAACAACAAAGCAAAACGGGGAGAGACTTCTGATGTTTAATACTGACGTTTAAATTTCACAAGGTTTGCTGAGTCACGTCACATACATTGCTGCTCTTGTTTCACCATCCTACAAGCTCAATATTGGCTCAAGTTGCTGCTCTGCTGGGGAACTGCCACTCATTTACTTTCAGCACTTAAGTACAGTTGATTGTGGTTCAATCCGTGTTCGAGCAACAGAGAGATTCTCCTTAGCCTCCCTCGGTGCCACTAACCCTCACTGGGTTAATCCCCCATCCTGTCCGTCTTGCTACTTTACATAACAGGCCTGGTTAGAGACATCTATCGCTTCTTTGGGCTGCAGAGAATGAGCTTAGATCTAAATATGTGAGCGGCTGTGAAAATGCGGGCAGCTTAGTTTTGAACTTACCAAATCTCGGGGGATGTATGTTTGGAAGCTTAAAAATAAGTTTTCAGTCCAGAAAAGGGAGATTTAGTATCCCAGGAATAATACCTGAAATACAGTTTCCTCGTAAAGCTGGCTCTGATGTTGTTGGTTTTCAGCGATAACGCACGAGTGCATTACTGCCCTGGTAACCTGTTGAGCTGCTAGCGGTTTGAACGCTCAGAGCTGTTGAAGAATCACTGTTTTGCTCTAATAAGCTGCGATCTTTAAGAGTGTCCTGCATTGTGATGTTGCACGTTAATAGCATTGATTAACTGTCGGACGTGGGGAATTGATGAGAAAATATCCATTGTAAAATTAAATGGTATTGCTGAAGCCTGTTTTGTGCTGCTGGTTAGGGAGGTGACTAGACCCAGTAGGCTGTGCTAGGAGTATTAATGTGAGCTCCAGGTTTTTTCGCATGATTAAAACAGGCCATCTGTTCTTTGTTAAATGTTTACAAAAACAGCTTTTCTCTAAAAGATTTAAAGAGATGTGGGTCTAGTAAACACACCAGTATTTTTGAGCACCTTTTTCACCTTATTTCAAATAATACCAAAAATAATTCCGCTGCAATATCAAATAGGATTAATACCTATTTGTATTTAATCTTCACTGATTTCTCTCCTGTGGAAGATTAAATTCTGTACCAACATGCTAAATTATGGCTTTGTTACGGTTAAAAGCAGGAGGAGAAGTGATTTCTGTCAAATACATAGATAGATTTTTCAATCTTTTGGTAAAAATTAACAATATGCATCTTTTCCTAATTTGTAAATGGAAAACGGTGTTCTTTCATCAGAAATTATGACCCTGTAACTAGAATTAATCCTTTGTGGATCTAAAGAAGAACTATTGGAAATAATTCCCTGCGGTAGGCTTAAACTAATATTTACTAGTGAAAGCCTATTCTTCCTCCCCTTCTCCCCTTATAAGAAAGAGCAGACAACTGGTTTGGCGTACGAAAACGCGTCTCCTGAGCTGCTTCCCTTCTCCTCTGCTCACCAGACTCGTGCTGCTCCTACACGGCTTCACACTAGGGAGCAATGTGGGGTTGTCAGTAAGGGACGTGCTGTTTTAGAATATTGCTGAAGCGCAGGCACAGACTTTCTAGAAAAGAGAAGTTATCGCACCCGTTTCTTTGAAGGAGTGCTACGGTTTGGAAGATCACATGTAAGTGAATTACAAAGCATGCCAAACCTGCGGAGGGAGCGGCACGTAGCAGAATCACTGTGTTTTCAAGTAAAAGGAACTTTAACCAAATAATAATTAGAGGTGGCTGTTTGTAGCTTAATGTCTGGGGGGCGTGAGTGATATAAAACAAAATCATAGCGATTTAATTTGTTTACTTATACACCTACCTTGGCATGGTAAATAAAAGGTTGTAAGCACTATGTATTTGTTTCACATGTAAAGTTTGAGCATAATATATAGATAATGTAGTCTTATGAGTCTGAGAATGGCTCCTGTGGATAAACTTTTTGAGGTAGGAAGAATATGAGTTTGCATGGGGTGACACCTGACAGAATTGCGCTGAACACAGTTATAGGGAGTACTGAGTACTACAGCATGGTAGCAGTTGCTGCCATGTAACCTTATGGCCAGACCTTGCCATAGAACTGCAAACGTCAGATCATAATGGGCTGTCGTTGCTGTTGTGGAACCTTGGAAAGCTCTCTACCTTATGTTCAAATTTGGTTGTGACTGTGTTGGAAGTTGTTGTTCAAACCATGCCTAGGAAGGAGACAATGACTTTTTTGAGGTACATTAAAATGGTAACAAGAATTCTCAAGCATATATAAAACTTCATAGTGCTTTCAGTGACACAGCCCTATTACTAATGTAGGTGAAATCTTGAAAGCTTTACAGAACTGAATGTAGGCAGCACTGCTGGATTTCTTGCAGTTTTTGGTATTTGTCGGCTTGGCTGCTTTGCATGCTTCAAAAGAGGAAGAAAAAAGTTGAAACAGTTGACTGATTTTATTCTAGAAAGTATCACACATAAGCTTATAGATGGCAAAGAAATAGTGTATTACCAAATATAAAGCACTTGTTAAATACTAATCTGTACAAATAGAGGAAAACTTAAGATTTCTCATGGCAAGTTAGACATAGCAAGTGAGCAGTATTTATGAAGAGGACTGAGATTTGTAGTGGACAGCTCAGTGAAGGCATTGGTGAAACCTGGACTAAGTCTGAAAATCAAACTCAGGATGCATGAGATACGAAATGACAAAAATACAGACATGGATGCATTGGGAAATGTAGGTTAGAAGTACTGCTCTGAAAGCCTGTTGATAAAAAATGTTATCAGTGATCTGTGTGATATTCCTGTCCTTTCCAACATAAAAATAAATGTTAAGCAGTGCAAGCACATAATGGTATGAGGTACTGAGGAGACAGTTTCGTTCTATGTCACAGAAGGAACAAATCTGAGGAGACATTCAACTCAATTCAGTAAATGGACCATTAAAAAAAAATCTAAAGTATGTGTATTTTCTGTGCATAATTGAACTGTAGAACTCACTGGCATCACTGATATCCAGTTTTATGAACTCTCTAGCATGAAGTTATCCAGGTATTACTGTGACCACAGCTTTCTAGAAGAGGTGTTGATTCAGGATGCCTAATGTGAGATTGCCTTGAGGTGGAGCTGATAGATGTGGTAGTAATTAAATGGGTGCATCAGATTGGCAGTGTAGCTGAGTTTCCACTGTGACTAAGGTCCTGTTGAGCTCAACAGTATCTTAATAAACAAGAAGAGGGTGGAAACCTGCAAAATTCACCAAGCCAATTAGACCCATACCTTTGGTCAGCTGCTTGGGTTTTCCCTCTGTCCTGGAGTCTCCTCCAAAGCAAACTAGAGTGTCTAGTTCATACCAGTCAAAACTCTCCCATTCAGCAGAAGGGGTATGTGTCCTCCCTCCCTTGGCAGGTCTGCTCCTTCTGCTGCTTGGGTAGTTTCTGAGTATGCAGGTATACTCAGGGCATAGCGGGGTTTTTTTGCTACTGGGAAGAAATGCTGAAAATAGCTTACAGTCTAGAAAAAATACATATGCATTTGCTTTCTCATGTAATCATTAAGAATTTTATTTTCCTAAATCTTAGGGGATAGGATTTGTAATCATTCGTTGCATACTTGCTGTTTCTCTGGAAGAAATGAGAAAATGTGACAAATAACCTTACAAACAGCCTGTCCTATTCCTAGAAGTAACATTCTTATTTGCTATAGACCTTTCTTCTCCAGGCTTTGTGACCATGGCTAGTGGGGAACTCTTACACTAAGAATTACGCTGACTTAATTTCTAGGGAAAAGTAGAAGAATCAGAGATAAAGAGGATGAGAAGATGGTCTGATCCTATATGCAGTTTTAAGGAAAGCATCAGTTCATTAGAACTGCAGGCAGGCAGAGAGAAACGGGTCAGAGCTTGGATATGCTGCAAAGTCAAGATAGAGCTTAGATGCTTTTTCTTTGCAGACTCGTGGATATTTGGGTAGAATAGAACTATTAAAGAGAGAAGAACTTCAGGTATATCTGTTATGCTTAGTCTAGGCACTTTGTATTTGTATAATTATGCAGAGGTTTTCCTATACTTTATGAAAGTCTGATTATAAGCCTGATAGACTACACAGACTTTGAAAAAGGATGCTTTGCAGTTTCACAATTACTTAAGGTAATACTCTCTCCAATCTGCAGCAGGTTTAAATTACAAGTAGGGAGCTGTGGCTCTTTGACATAAAATGTAACCGTATATTACATTTTAAAGTGACTTAATCCTTTGCGTGCTGATCAAAATACCTACTGTCACAGCATGAACCAAGGTAAATTAATGTTGTATAAATACAGCCTATGAGTGTCTTTATTTTCTTACTGCACATCTAGAATCAGACTTCAACGTTTCTTTTTTGGAGGACAAGATCTCTGCAACAGAATCGCTTGCAACAAGTTATTCTACTAACAGCTACTCTGAATACAGAAATGTCTGAAATAACAATTGCTGTCCTTTTGCATCCAAGAGTTGAAGAGCCTAAATGTTTTCTGTACTTCCACTTTGTATAAAAGCTTGATTACAGAATAATTTTACCTTTGCTGCATCAGGAATTTCTGATCACTCTGTCACCATTTTAACTGCAGAAAGCTTTGTTGTTTTTTTACTGATTTGCTGTGCAGTATTTCAGATGTGCTACTAATGTAATCTCCTGCTTAGTATTTTCTCCCACTGTTCCCTCTTGCTCCAAAAGAGAAAAGTTTTAGAAATCAAAGTCGCAAATGTACAATTGTATTTCTGTTTGTCTCTCTCAGCATTCTCCATCGGAACCTTTTTTAGAGAAACCAGTGCCGGATATGACTCAGGTTAGTGGACCGAATACCCAGCTAGTGAAAAGTGATGATTATCTGCCATCAGTTGAACCGCAGCCACAGCAAAAGAAAAAGAAAAAGAAAAACAATCACATTGCTGCAGAAGGTCCCAGTAAAAGTTTTGGTAAGGAAGACTTTCCTGGGGGACTTGACAGCCAGAATCTAAGCAGGAACTCAGTGGATTGCTCCCAAGAAGATAAAAAGAAAAAGAAAAAGCCCAAGGCAAAAAAAGAACCGAAGGATCCTAAAGAGCCCAAGGAAAAGAAGGAACCCAAGACCCCCAAAGTCCCTAAGACCCCTAAAGAGCCAAAGGAAAAGAAAGCAAAAAATACCACGCCAAAACCCAAGACCAGCAAAAAGACAAGGTAAGTCTGGAAACTTCTGTACGTTACGGAGAACAGTGTTTGTGGGATTTCTAGATGATCTGCACTAAACGGAGGGAGTGGAGAAGAAATCTTGTTTTGTCTTCTGTCCTCAGTCATCTGCAATACCATGTTTTTGGAGAAACTGTCAGGCACATTTCTCTTGTTTGGCTTTCCTGTTTATGGCTACACAATTTCTCTAAACACGTGGGAAACGCAGAAGTATTTGCCGTACCCAGCAAGGTTAGTTTTTCTTTTCAAGGCATAAACATTTCTGGATCTGTTAGGTTTCAAAATTAACTCATTTTCTTCTGATGCTGATCTGCTCTTCCGTGTGGTTTGTTTACTAAGAGATGCTTCAACAGTAATTTAGGTTTGACCAAAATTCAGAGATGAGGGGCCTAGAGGAAAAAAAAAAAGTTTGTTTTTGTCCAAATAAGGAAGTTCAGCACTTGTGTGTTGTACAGCTTGCAACTTATTTGATACTGACACAAGCCATGGATTAGATTTGTTAAAAAAGTGTGTTTATATGGATATTGAGATGTGTGAATATGTCCCTCGCTCTAGAGGCTACACTCATTTTATTGTTTGATGTAAAGACAGTTTTTCTAGCACAAAGTCTTTGTAGATAGACCAGATGCTTCAACCCTGTTTCTCCGCTGTTTTCACTCAGCATCGTGTCCCTTTACAAGGGTAGGCTTAAAATACTACTGAGTAGTATGAGAGAACAAACTGCTGTTACACATGAGTAAATACGTCATAGATAATAACAAAGATTCTTTCCTTACCCCTCAACTCCCTAAACACCACGATTATAAATGCTCACTTGAAAGAAAACTGAGAGGAAAAAGACATTAAAGCTCAATTTTTTTTCATTTGTATCTAGAATTTCTTACAACTGTTCTGAATTTGTTCCAAACATCTGAATCTGTTTTTCAAGATGTGGCTAGTGTTATAAAATATAACTTCCAGATGGAAGCACAGCCAGACTTGGTTAATCCGAATCAGTTTGCAAAATCCATTTGTATCAGGGTTTTAAAATTGCAGTTAATGAATCAGCTTTGCATATATTCTGCAAGATTGACTATCAGTGGTTAGTTCTGATTCAGCTAAATGAGGCACAGATAGTAATAAACTACCTGCTCCTTCGGCAAGAATGAACTGTTTTTCTCAGTTAGCAGAGACAATGTTTCCTGAAGAATTTAGAAATACTGGCTTGTAAAATCAAACGTTGTCCTCCTGAACTGGCTTTGTGGACTGGTCAATAAATTACAGCTGATTATACGACTTCTGCAATAGGATAGGCTAGACTGTGTTCCAGCCTGTCCTAGTGATGGGTTTTATATACAGAGTAAGTCACAGCTTAGAAAAAATGCTTCAAGCTGTTTCTCCCAGTGTATGCTTTTGAAACCAAAATACTCTATCAGCTAAAATAACCTTTGTGCTCCATTTCCAGATATTCATAGGCTTAAAGACTGAACAGGCCATATTATTGCATGGTATCGAGCATCTCCTAGCAATTTTTTGCACCAGGAAGTAGAAAAACATTTACTGCAGGACTAGTCAATTAGGGTACTTTTACAAGGATCTGACTGCAATGAAGCTTTGTTTAATAAGCAACGGTTAGAAAGAGTGGCTCAGAAACATGCCTGGGTTCCTATGGCTCTGCTGGATATCAGACCTCAGAACTTGTCTGTCTCTCCACTCAATCTTCACATCTCTTTGCACGCCTTCTCTAAGTCCTGGGACATGCTGTGCAGATTAAAGGAGCAGTATTTCCTTGGAAGGAACAAGTCACTGCTTTCTTAGTTGTGTCTGTAGAAAGGCTTTATCTTCTTTCCCATGCAATAACTCTTGTGCGTGAGTAGCTAGATGACTACGGTATTCTGCCATCTACTAAGCACTGTTGTTTTACCTGTGAGAGAAACGTGTTTGGAGCGGCATTGAAGAGCATGTGTTGTTCCTTATGCTTGCTCAAAGGTGTCGAGAAAGTTTACTTTTTCCCTTAATGGACTTGTCTTGCTGTTACCAACTGCTCTTTTGAAAACAAGGTTGTTCTCGTTTTGTTGGCTTCAGTATCAGACTTCTTCCTTCATAGAACTCTGATGCTGCGTTGGGATGCTGTGCCGCTTTTGTAGAATTTTAACTCAGTGAAAAGAAATTTGCTTGCTTTGGCAGTATCACAGACCGGGGAGTCAGTCTAAGTGACAGATCATCGCATCAAATCTTTAGATGAATCAACAGCCCAAAAGATTAATTGTCTGAGCTGCAATATTTCAGCAGTGCTAACTCTCTACAGTAGCTGAGTAAGATTCATGCAACTTAACGTAGATTATAGTATGATTATATACAAGTGAAATATTACGATGAAAGTTAATAATGTGTCTGGCATGAGTGCGCTAATATTTACTAAGAATATCGCTCAGTATTTTTTACTTTAAAGCACTGAAAAGAACAATGTGATTTTTTTTTTTAGATTTCTAGATGCTGTGCAAAACCAAATGATTTTCTTTCCCAAAAAAGCTAATTAGTTAAAATAGAAGAACAGAGTTACACTCATATAAAATTCAGATAAATAAAGTCAGACATACACACGTATTTATCAAAGAGCATTATTTTTTCTTTTGGATAGAGCATTTCAAGTCCCAGGTAACTATTTGACACAGGCTGCATCTTAACCATTTTGTAACGCAGTACAGCTCATAACTCAGCCCTGTCTGTCATTTCAGTTTAGATTTTGACTAACTGTATAATCCTTTCATTAAACAAACAAGAAACGGAGAGAAACTTTGTCCTTCATGTCTCTTCTATATTTGGTATAAGTTGTGACAAAATGAGCAGCCTGCCTCGCTGAAAAGCAGCTTCATGTGATGGACAGGTCAGATGGGAGGAACGGAAAAAGCTGATTAATTGCATGCTTGTTTGAACTGTGAGTCCTATGACATCTTAAAAAGAAAGAAAGCACTAAAATCGGAGGCTGCTATGTTGTGCTGTCTAGATGGTGATTTGGAAAGAAAGATCACATTAATTTGTTGCTATGAGCCCAATCCTGCCAACGCTGAAAGCCAGATAAAGCGGTGGCTGGTTTAAAACAAACAAACAAAAAAGAACAGCGAATCTTCTGCAGACCAAACTAGTAAAGATCAAAAGAAAAAGGCAGGTATACCTGAGATCACCAATGGAGGGTTTTCATTAAATTGCTCAGTGCAGAGTATTATATGGCCTCTTGATGTTATTGAGCCAGCTTCAGGCACGTGCAAAGCATGCAGGCTATTTCCAGAGGTAGATAGTAGGACTACTTGCCTTTCCCTGTCTAAATTGCAAAGTCATGGCTCAGATGTCTGTTCCTCCTGGGCCTGTCCCTCGAGAAGATGTGGAGCACCTGTTTGACAAGATCACGCTGCAGCACAGCTGATAGCTCTCCTGCTGCTTCCTGTGAAACCCTAGAGAGTGACCACCTACTAAGGTGGGAGAAGCAGGAAACAACTTGAAAGGGCCAGAGGGCAGCTCCTAGTGGGAGCTTGTCCCTTTTCCCATCTTCTCCAAACAGTGTGCTGTGCTTTGCAGGGCTTCTCTCATCTGCTTCCTCCCCACCGTGCAGCAGGAGAAGCTCTTGTCCTTCCCACACATGTAGCAGCCGCCTGGGATGGAGGTTAGGGTGAGTGGGTGGGCAGGCTGCTGCTTGCAGAGCACTAGCATACCTACCTCTTTTAGAGAGAGGTGGAGACTGACTTATTTGGCACGCAAATAAGCTATTTGTTGTGTAGGAAAGGGGATGGCTTCTGGCTGCGGAAGTGGGAATAGGCTGCTGTAAAGGGGGAGTGGTGTGAGCAGCAGGATGCAGTACCTTAGGGAGGCAGAGGACAGGAAGAGAGGTCCCTAGGTGGTACTGGTAGTTTCCACTCCAAAGCTCAGATCATTCTGCGAAAGGCAGGAAGGAGCTGCCTGTGGGAAAGGACAGGAAATAATGCAAGATTTCCATGCACGTGTCCACTGAGGCAGTTCCTCTTCACACCTGTCCTCATCTCTCTTTTGAACTATCCCCAGCTGCCAAATATTTACCTTCCGTCTTCCCTGCAGACAGGCCTTGCGGGCTTCACCATTACCCAAGCTTACTTTTTAATGATTCAGCAGAGCGGTCAGGCTGGAATAAACCTTAACATCCCATTGTTATTTTTCCTACTTCTGTCACATGTGAAAGTATTATTGAAAGGGCGTTTTAATGTCAGATAAAATAGTAAAGAAAGTCCGTCAGTCCTAACATTTTGGGAGTGTTTAAGGGTTTGTGCTTTTGTTGCTCCACAGTGGATGTACAACATCTTTCTAATTCATGTTCTAGTCAGGAATTTGTCATGGGATAGCGTTCCCAAAAGGAAAATAGGGATCGGTAGTGTGTCTGACTTACCTTGGATGTTTAGATTACAGAAAAGGGTTAATTACTTCCCTCTTAATCCTGTGAAACATCCCATACTTTTTGGGGTGTTTTGGGGTCAGATGGTTCGGCCTTCTAAGATCCTGGTGTCTGACCTTACTCTGTAGGTGGCTGCTGACTAAGTGACACAAAGCACGGTTTGTCAAAGTTGGTATGCTCATTCTCAAGTTGTAATTCATGCTTTCTTCTCTGTTATCCTACTTAAGTTTTCCTCTTCAGACCTTGTTTTCCTCAGTGGTGTTCTCTCATCTGACCTTCCACGGGTTTTCTTCTCACTGATCCCCTTTGGTCAGTATGCTATGCAGTCCTCAGGGATAAGAGGATAAAACCACAGAGTAGTACTGGACAGCTCGGTTGTGAGACATCTAATCTGAAATGTCTCTGTGTTTTAACTGTGAATAGAAGGACTGGTTTTGGCTAACAGAAAGAGTTGGTGTTTTGTGTGGATGCAAATACTTCCTCAGTTTCTCCCAGATTTGGAGTTCTTGTTTGGGGTCTGTAGACTTGTCTCTAGTGGGAGTTGGTTAAATCATGTGTTCAGTTGTGTAAAAACACATATTTAAGATAGTTGTCTAAATGCACCTATTGTAGTTTGCCATCCGCAGTGCCACATCTGCAAAGTACTATCGATGTGCATCCCTAGCACACTGAGACACAAGCTAATGGTAATGCTAAAGCCACTAAAAAATGCTTTCCACCTGCCTGTGCTCGGATGTGGAAAGGTAATTCTGGCCCAGCTGAACAGCGTCCCTGAAGGGCAGGAGCATGTGCCCTCCTTGGGAGGTGAGGTGGGCCAAGTCAGCGTGGCTGTTAGGAGCAGATCCTGCTGGCCAGGTGAAGCCTCGCCTCGCCCACGGGGATAGCGCTCTTTTTCTCTGCTTTATTTCTTCTTCGCCTTCCCTACTTTTCATGACAGAAGCTGTGGCTGTGTATTTAACATCGGCAATTCTCCCGAGTTCAGAGCTTACATTTCTCAGCGGAGCCGGGCTTTGTTCTCCTAAGTTGGCGGCTGGTGTGTGTGTGTGTGCTGTTAGCCGGCCTGTCAGGGGCGATGTGAAATGGTGTCCGGATGACTTAGTGCGCGGCTCCCTTACGAGTGTGACTCAGTCTGCCGAGGCACTACCCGTGGGTATATATAGGTCACGGAATGCTCGCGGGAAGGCGTTCAGCTCTGCCACCAGGAGCGGGGGAAGGTCTGACAGGCATTAGAGAGCAATCTTTGTCGGGGTGGATCTGCCCGAGCGCTCCAGCCTGCGGCGGGGCCTTTGTCTGGGCCGTGCCGGGCTGTGCCAGCCGAGCGCTGCCGGTGTGCGTTCCCCGCCGGGCCGCGGGAGGATGTCTTATCCAACCTGGACCGTGCTATTCTTCCAGGCTTTAAGCCTGTTATTCATAGGCGCTGGTGCACCCGGGGCACAGCAACTACCACTGAACTTAATTGTGCGATTTGCTCTGATTTATGGAGGTCGCCTGCAAAAAGCACCAGCTTGTCAGCTCGCTTCAACCTGGCAGCCCTCCAGCCCCCTGACAGGTCCACCTTTGGTTTGAGCACATCTGAGAAATGTGGAAAGTTCGGTGCGAGGCTTGTCAGGTTGTGTTTGGGTGATTTTCTTCGTTTGTTTGGGGTTGGTTTTTTTTTTTTTTTTTTTTTTT
>JACDJE010000214.1:1466457-1536608 GCA_016647715.1 Pavo muticus
CCCCCCCCCCCCCCCTTTTTTTTTTTTTGGTAGAAAACTCACATTTTGAGGTGTTCCCTTCTTAAAAGGAAAGCTTCAGTGCCCTGTAATTGCACTGTAGTAGGAATTTATTTTTTAAATTCCCGTTTTTATGTTTACTTTTTAACTCGGTGTCTGTTGAAATAGTCACCCCCCTCCCCCCCCGCCCCATATATGCACATAAATACATATACGTATATAAAACTATATTCAGAAACTTCAAATTACTGTTCCAAAGTGTGCCTCTGGTTGACCAATGTGCAGGAGAAACAAACTGCAGGGCATGTCCAGGGTGTGGAAGTGGTGCAGGAGAGGAGGAGAAGCTGCATTGTAGTGGCTGAAATAATGTCTGGGGCTGGTACTTCCCGGTCACCAGGTAGCGCAGTGCACAACTGTACGCCAGCAGCTTTTCTTTAAGTGTGACAGCAGCTCTGCAAGCAGCAGCTGTCAGGGCAGTGCTAGGCCTGAAGGGTCTGCAGAAACCACCCAGCCTCTGGAACTGAATGTGATGTTTAACTTCCAGCATCACTTCTTACCCTTTGCCATCTAAACATTGCGTCTGTTGCTGGAGATCACCTCACTGCTTGGCTTGGTGGCAATGTGTTAAAAGCTGGGCTGTGATACGGGCACCCGGAGCTTCCTGAGATTGTGATGTGGTCAGGAAGATGTAGTCCCAGTTCCTCCGGTGGTGAATGTTTTCACAAAGGGTGACAGGAATGGACTCTAAACCACTCTCTGTCAGCAGTGGATGTAGCTTGCAGATGCTGAGATATCAGGTTTTTTTTCCCCCTCACCAGAGAAACAAAGATAGAAAACCTGTGTTGAAGTGTTAAGGTGAGCTAGCCAGTCCAGGTAGCTGCAGCTGATGGCAACAAGCCTCATCAGACCAAATGCCTTGAACCCTCTATGTAGACCCCACTCTGCTGCCACATGCTGCCGTTGCATGCCTCAAGTCACCATGCATGCCCTGAGGGCTGGCACTAAATCTCATGCTGCTCCACTGCTTAGAACTGTAGGCTTAAGTGCAGAATTCTTAGCATCAGTGGTGGTATCGCTTCCTCTGGCTCGGCTTGCCTAGTTGATGTGGGGAGTGGCAAAAAAAAGTGCAAGTGTAACCCTGTTTGTATCCATGTGTATCAGTGCTATTTTCAGAAAGTGCAGGTTTTCAACAGAGCAGCTCTTCTTTACCGTTCTCATTTCTAGTTTCCTGTTTGAAGACATTGTCACTAAGATACTGAAGGGAGACTGATTCCTTATACTGCTGCTAAGGAGAGGGACACATACAGCAGTGGCCCCTGCATCATTGGGTTTTACAGTTATGTTTAAATACTTTAATAAGGCAAGGCAGTTGACAATAGTAAAGTCACTGAAAATAAATATCTTGCTGATTAACTGTTCTGTTAAGCGCTTTTTGCTTGCTTGTTAATACAAATATTGATTAAAGATACCTTTGTTCTAGTAACAAGAAAACAGATTCAGAAACTAGTGCTGCGAAGAAAAAGGTTAACAAGGGAAAGGAAGGTTCTGAAAACTCAGATTTGGATAAAACTCCACCACCTTCGCCTCATCCTGAAGATGAAGATGATCCAGGAGTTCAGGTAACGCTATCTCTCAAGTTCAACGTAGACTTCGGCAGTTGAGTTGTATGAAATGATAGTTCTCTCAGTTTGTACTGTGGAGATAGAGATATGTATTAACTGTGTTGATTAGAATGACATACCAAGAAGGTGAAAACTAGAAGTCGCTGTGGTGAATATTTTACTAAAACAAGTGTCGTTCTTCATAATTTTGCTTTACAGTCTTGTTATCCTTAGATGTATGCACGGCGCTGCTGAGCTTTCATATGTTTTCTTCCATTACTACTTGCAGTTAGGACACCGAATTTTCTGATCTGTCGACTTTAGGTGGCATTATGAGGTTTTTCTTATAAGCGTCTTGTTTCTTCTTTGCGTCGGCTTTGGAAACCTTCTGAAATCAAGCATAAAACATGACAGAGCAGGATGAGGGAAATTTGCATGTCGGAGGCTTGTAACTATAGCATTTTAATGTATAACAGGCCTTTCTTCAGAACTGCCAGCTATCAGCTCGTTTTTCTTCAGCACTGCTCACCTATTAATTTCTCTCTACATTTCCTTTAACATAAAGAAAATCTGGAATAGGAGTAAGTCCATATGAGAATTATTGTGTGTCCTGCCGCTTGTCATATTAAAAAGTGGCCAGCTCCTGGCTTTCTTCTGCTGGCAGTGCTCAGAGCGAGCATTAAAAATAATCATTCTCTTATTAAAGGATATAAGCAAATTGTGATGGAGAAAGTATGACACTCCTAAATTGTCATGCTGATATTACTGAAGTCTATTGCATTTGACTATTGTGTATCACCTTGCAGATCTTGCTTCTAGTTATGAGAGCTGTTGAAGCCAGTGATCAGTAGTCAAATTAGCCTGGTAAAAATGTTGGCAAAGAGTGATGTCCTAACACATACACAATTTATGCCTTTTAAATTTAATGTATTCCTGTTAATTTTGCTTTCTTAATACTTTTTTCTCACACTGCATATTTTGCCAACTCCGTGCTTCTTCATGTAAAGTTAAGGAAGGTTTATATAAAGGTTTATATCTGTATATACTGGGACAGCTAGGATTAATAAACTTGTTACGCTGACATTCATACGCAGTTGGCTAAAACTCCATGGTACTGATTCACCTATAAAGATGCCATAATGCAGGAAGTGATGCATTGCTCTCTTTAGAGACATTTACTTTTGTGTTATCGTACAGATTTTTTGCATTGTGTTATCAAGCCTTCTCACATATAGATCAACTAAAGAGTAAAGGATAATCTAATGCAAGTAAACATACGCGCAGTTTCTGATGATGCATACTATTTGCAAAGCCTCACGTGGATATCAGGAGAAATGGGAAGTTAACCAAGCTGGTAAACCTTGGGGGATGTCTACCATTACATTTTAGGCTTCCTTTCCGTTGGAGAAATATAAGACGACTTTTGGCACCAAGAATAGTGGTAAGACTTACCTACTGAGCCAAAAGAAGATGGATATTTTCCCATCAGTGATTATGGAAATGAGGGTGTGTATTTGCCAAGTAGCATCTATTTTCAGCTATAAAAATATTATGTTACAATTTCATGGGAACTCCTCTAAGTTGCAGCTTCTACCTTTAACATAGCATCATAGTTTAAAGGGGGTGGCACTGCTGAAAAATTTCATTTGCAGTTAGAGGCAATTTCCTATTTTGTGAAGTGCCTCTGATGTTTGTGCTTAGAAAGTGTTTAAAAATAAATTCTACACTTCATTTATGCACATTTAGAGACCTGGGTGCGTAGATCTGTTGAACAAGCTCTGTAAGTATTTCATGTACCAGAGACAATGTGTGTTGAGCTGAGGAAGATATCAAAATAAGCAATATATCAATTCATAAAAGTAGATTTTATCAGTTGAAATTCAGCATCTTCTTAAAAAATATCTGTGTGAGCCCACTGAGATATTTAATGATGACTTTACAGTTTCCTTCAACAGTGTATGCTGCCAGCTTTTGAAAGTGTATTACCTGATGCAGAGTGTCTGGGAACTTGAATTTTATCGTTGCAGAAAATAACTCACACTGAATGATATGTTTCAAATTCTGTCAAATGAGTGCTCGTGTATTTTACAGATTGTTTTCTGTATCTTCTCTGAAATTTTCTCTCACCCTGGTGTAGAGGGTATGGGAGACACAGGAATTATGTTTTCAGTCTGTGGCTGGTTCAGATTTCTCATTTCTCCTCTATTGAAGTTTTGGGTCTTCTCCTGTGCTGTGCTCCAGGATGCATTTCTGAACAATGCTGTGTCAGTGGAGTGAGGAAATCATGTTTCGCTGTATTTCCTCCACAAGATAATCTGGAGAGATGGGAAGACCATGAAAGTGTGTTGTCACTGTTTAGCAACATTATAGCCATGCTGTGGAAAGGTGGTATTTGGTTCCTACAGTGGCCATCTATCAAAGTTCCTAGTGCATATGAGTTGAGAGGGGCAGCTTCTGATTTTTGAATTGCTTTGAGATACAGTTTTAACTTCAACTTTCTGTTTAGAAGCGACGCTCCAGCAGGCAGGTGAAGAGGAAGCGTTATACAGAGGACTTGGAGTTCAAGATTTCAGATGAGGAGGCGGATGATGCTGATGCTGCTGGAAGAGACTCTCCTTCAAATACTTCTCAGTCAGAGCAACAGGTCAGATTTGAGTGGAATGGAAAGGTGGATGCAACAGCAAAATTCAAGGTTCAAATATGGGCCTTTGTTCTGAATGATATTAATCCCTCGTTGGCACAGCGTGCCAGAAGGAATTAGCTTTTTACCTTCTTAAAGAATATATTCATTCATGACTTTGTTTACAAGCTGATATGCATTTTGACACAGTTCTTTGAAATTAGTGGCTTCTACCTAAGGGAAACCTAAACTGGACTGCTAGGAGTCAGAATCTACTTCTCTGAATTCAGTGGTCTGGCTTCTGTGACTTTAATAAACCACTCAAGCTTGTCCCCTGCTGCTAGGCACCATAAGAACCCCTTTATGAAATTACTGCCTTGTAGTACCCAGCAGGGTACACTTTATTCTCTGTGCAATGTAAATGACGGATAAAATAGTTTGAATAAGATGAGGGGTAATAATGTAGGAATGACTGTTGTAACAATCTCATTGTTTTGTAGTGCTTTTTCGGAGTACTACTTCATTTAACTAACTGATAACCTATTGGAAAATGTAGACGTGTTCTTTGGTATTTCGTACAGCAATTTGTTAAGCCTTATGAAATACTGTATGTGATTTCCATTGTTAATTGTGTTTTATCAGAAGGGGGATTTTCTAGGTTTGCCTGCAGTTGTAATACTGGGAATCACATGTAATTTTGATAGCTATCGTGTGGGCATTGACAGAGCCAACCAGAGCTCTTGAATGTTTTCTGATATTTCAATTGTACAGTGCTGAAAGCATGTATAATTTTAGGAGAGGTGAACTCATCTGCGTGTGTACTGTCAGCCTTTGTAGGAAAGCTGGAGTTCCATTAGCTCTTAAAAATGTGTTTAAACAAGTATCTTTCAGTTTTTTATTATGGCATTATATACATTTGAATATTCTCAGTTCTCATGCTGAGAGGAAAAAAAGCCATCTTTTGTATTAAACTCTTTTTGGGAAAAGAATATATGGAAGCTTTCTAATGAAGAAAGAATTAAAAATACTATTTGCACAGCCATAACTCTTGTATAATATTTGCGGTGCAGGAGTCTGCTGATGCTGAAGGTCCTGTTGTGGAGAAAATCATGAGTAGCCGCTCAGTCAAGAAAAAGGTAAAAACAAAACTTCCCTCCGTATTTTTAATCAAGCTATAGGCGTGTTTCTGTTAAGACCCCTGTTAAGTTCTCAAAAAATGCTTGGATATTTCAAGTTGAAAAACATTTTACTGAATACAGGAGCTTCCCTAAGAGTGTCTTTAGAGAACATTAAACTTTCTTTTGTGTAGGCATGTGCAAAACATGCTGCTTGTTTAGTGTTCCAGTCTTTTCCTGCATTTCTTCAAGTGAGAATTTTGATTTTTGCAAATATATATACCTGGACAGAATCTGTGGTGTCTTTTGCTTCAGAGTGACGTTGTAGGGGAGTTTGAGGAGTGTGTCCTTTCCTACATCCTAGGTTTCTGCCTTATTGTAGTAAAGAAAAATCCTTGCCCCCTAATTTTTACATCTTTTGACAGTGGGTGTGCTTAGCAGCCCATACAAGCTTACTTGTGATCTAGGAAGTTATATATAGAGGTGGTCAGAGAGCTTCTTGTTGCTATGCTGAGATAGTGAAAAAAGCATTCTGCTTGATGAAGTGTGGTTCTCTTTTAATTCTGCCCTGTTGCCAGCTATGTTTCTTATTTTGCTGCAGTTTCCCTTAATATACTTTAGAACTTGATTGGCCCTTGCGCTTCCAAGCTATCCTACTTTGAGTAGGAAGTTGACTAGAACTTTTTCCTAAAAAGGCATTATATTTTACAGGCTCTTCTGTGTAATTCTCTCACTCATCTTACAGTTAGAAAAACCTGTCTTGATTTAATATAGGTACAAAACTCGTGTTGAACTTAGTTAACCAGAAATATTTATTTCCCTCAGAGAGGTAATTTTTCAAATCTAATGAGGAAAGTTGTGCTTATCCATGGATTTGTTCGTTGTGGGTTTTTGTTTTTGATTTGTTTTTATTTTAGTGCTACTGTCATAACATCACGAACAGCTTTGTAAACCTAAATTCATGCAGTGTCATGACTAGCTTTGGTTGAGTTTGATTCTACAGTTTGTATGGCACGAAACCTTTAGGGTTGTTGTTCTGTTGTTTTATTTGTTTAAGTCTAAAGCTGTAGTTTTTATCTGAAAAAAATAAAAGTTTTAAAATGCAACTTCATGTAGTAATAAACCTAATAATTAGTTGTCCTGGTGGTCTACTAGAGAGGAGAGGAGGAAGTGCTCTTTTCATGAATGTCTTTACGTTTGAAGCTGTTTTTCACCAACTATTCTTCTCTTCTTCTTCTCTCCTGCAAATAAAGGTGTGATTACTCATGGGGAGTGTGTATCTTACTGCAGTTTGTGGGAAGTGGTTGGTCTGCTGCCTAAGTGTCTTTGATTGCAAGCTCTGCTGGAGGCAAGCTCTATTTTGAGCCTCCTCTTTAATGTTTTTTATGGATTGTATTTGCAGGTTTGAGGGGTGTCTCTTGTTTCCTGCTCTTCCTTCCAATGCTCCTCTCTATCCCCCAGAAATGGATTTCAGGATGTTAATATTTAACATCTGAAGTATCCAACTGTGCTTTTATTAAAGGTCTTTTACACTCTTACTAACGTCATCAAAACACTGGTTGTTAGATTACTAATCAAAGTAAAATTGCTGCGATCAGGACCAACACATAAAATAAACATGAGCGAAAGGCTTCACTGGGAAACCTTTCAGCGAATTAGGTTGTAACAAAGATGTTTAGTTCAGGTAAAGGACATTAGGTAATGAATACACTTTCGAAACAGTATTCTTAATATTATGCTGGTTTGTCTGAAATACAGCCTTAATCTAGTTTTGGAGTTACTAGATCAGAAACAGAACTATACTTACAGCCAAATTTCTTCTGTGAACGTTTCAAGTACAACAGACAATGTTTTTCCCTGTTGTTCTTAACATGGAATTTTTATTTCTGGTTAATACCCTTGCCAGAAGTGCTAAGTACATGTTCTCTTTCTAAACCCTTGCAGTCCCGATGCCTGCAGTTTGTATGTTCAGGTCTTTCATTTCTGTAATTCATTTCTTGACCAACTTCAGCTCCCTTTGAGTTTCTTATACTTAGCTTTGAAAAGGTCTGGATTGAACTAAAGGCGCTATTCAGCACAATCACACGTATTCAGGAAAGTTCTTTGGAGTTTGCAGAGCACTGTACCCTGTGTGTTGCATATCTGAATTTCTCCTTCTGCCTACCAATGCATGACAAAAATTATATCTAGGAGAACTGTGCACAACTGCTTACATCTATTCCACAAACTGGTTAGATTAAAATCCAGCCAGCTCTCTGCTGTTTTTCTAGCAGGTGATATTCCTGCTATCTTTTTTGAAGCTCTGACTTGTCTGTACACTTCAGTGCCTTGCTCAAATAACTTTTGTTCTAGCATGTATTACTGTATCACTTCTGTGGCAAAGGCAGTGCAAAATTGCATTTGCTTGAAGGAAGCGATCATTTATTTCTTCAATTATCTGCAAAGACTGTGGATCAGATCGTCAATTACGTCGCACCTGGGCAGTGATCACTGAAGAATCCTGTGTTGCCCATATCTGATATGCTATTTTAGGTTGTCTGCGTAATCAATTTTGTGGGAATTTTGCCTAAATCTTAAAATCATAGAATGGCCTGGGTTGAAAAGGACCACAATGATCATCTATTTTCAACCCCCCTGCTGTGTGCAGGGTCGCCAACCACTAGACCAGGCTGCCCAGAGCCACATCCAGCCTGGCTTTGAATACCTCCAGGGATGGGGCATCCACAGCCTCCTTGGGCAACCTGTTCCAGTGCGTCACCACCCTCTGGTTAATGTAAACATGTGTGCTGGGGGCTGAACGGTAACATAGAGCACATAAGCTTCTACATCATTCATCCTGTACCGATGGACAGATACACTCTACTCAAGTGCTGGGGATTGTTACTTGACTTGAAATTTTTTTTTGTCCAGTAACATGAGTACCAGAATAAGATTTTTAAAGGATTTCCTTTTTTCTGAAACCCTTTTTCTTTAGTTGAATCTTTGATGCACACTCACAGAACATATAATAAGTGGTCTATGCTATTATCTATTAACAACACAGTAATATATTCTACTCATGAGTTGTACAGGATTCATCAAGATTTTCTTCATAAATTATTGTTCTGACGTTGGCAGGTGACAGAAAATATACTTGGCTGAAATGCTGCAAAAAGGAGTTAAATTGATACTAAATCTTTATATGAAAGTGTTTAACCGTATTGTCTCTGTAAGACTGATACATCTCAAAGTTTTTGATTTAAAACTAATCAAAGAGACTTGGCCACGGTGTGCTTAAAACATAAAAAGGTAGTATGTTAAGATTAGAGAAGACTTCTTAAAGAGTAATTTTGCCTCAGGAAGTGAATAAAATTCAAATAGTGGGATCTCCATTTTTTTTTTTTATTCTTCAGTTTTGACCTCTAATTATGAATACCTTTGTCAGGCATACTCTCTTTTGTTTATTTATTTTTAAAAGCTATGATCTTCAGATTCCTTCTTCTGACAATTTCTTTGTAAGTGACTGGAAGGTTCCTCCCTGATTTTTTTAGAGTTAAAGGATAGTTTATCTCCTTCAGCAGAGGGTTCAAGAACATCAAGTAGCTGCTCCAGGAATAGTTTGCCATCTTCCATTTGTCTAGGGAGACCTACGTGGAAGCTGGTGTCCATGGTCTCTAGAGAGGAATGTAAGCAAAATGTACCAGACATAAACCCTAGAATGATAAAGTCCCTTGGGTTGGAAGGGTCTTCAAGAGATCATCGAGTCCAACCCCCCTGCTAAAGCAGGTACCCTACAGCAGGTCACAAGGTTGGCGTCCAGACAGGTCTTGAGTATCTCCACAGGAGACTCCACAGCCTCTCTGGGCAACCTGTTCCAGTGCTCCGTCACCCTTACTGTAAAGAAGTTCTTCCACATGTTAGTACGGAACTTACTATGTTCAAATTGTAGGCCATTATTCCTTGTCCTATCACTGCACACCACCAAGAGGAGCCTGGCCTTGTCCATTTGCTTCCCACCTCCCTTTAGATATTTGTAAAGATTTATCAGATCCCCAGGATGTCATCTTTTCCCCAGGATGAACAGACCCAGATTACTCAGCCTTTCTTCATAAGGGAGACGGTCCAGGCCCTGTATCATCTTTGTGGCCCTCTGCCAGACTCCTTCTGGGAGATTTCCTGTTGTCTTTGAACTGGGGAGCTGAGTATTGGATGCAGTAGTCTAAACGTGGCCTCACCAAGGCAGAGTAGAAGGGGAGGATAACCTCCCTTGACCTGCTGGCCACTCTTGTTTTAATGCACCTCAGGATACCATTGGCCTTCTTGGCCACGAGAGCAGCACGCTGCTGGCTCATGGCCAACCTGTTGTCCACCAGGAACCCCAGGTCCTTCTCTGCAGAGCTGCTCTCCAGCAGGTCATCCCCTAACCTGTATTGATGTATATTCCATAAACCAGAGACTAGGAATGACTTAACTTTTTCTTTAGAACAGAGTTTGATGCAGCTACTAGTGTTGCTTTTTAATTGTGCTGCTGTGGAAGTATTATCTACCTAGCAACTTTTCTTTTGAGAAAGACATTGAAAGATTCTAATTCATTTTCTAGCTTTAGAGTAATCTTTTTACTTCTTTTTTTTTTAATCAGTATAAATATAAAATGGAGGACATTGATTTGTACAGGGGTCAATGTTTTCCTCTGTTTCGTGCTACATACAATACTGCAGATGTTGCTGTTGCCGGTGTTGTTGTCCCTGATGGAAGTACGTAAAACAGAAAATCCTCTTTGCTTTAAAACGGTTCCAAAGTTCATTAGCAAACATACCGTTAATGTTGTGACATAAACTGAATTCTAAACGTGTGCCTGGTGCACTGTCCTTAGTTTGTCCTATGGCAAGGTTCAGGAGTAATACTTTGTTGAATTACATGCCATATGTTATGCAATACTTTGGCACTAGGGATGAGTTAAAGGTAGTCTGAACCCTTAGCACTGAATGCCCTTGGTTTTTCTGGTTTATATCACAACTTTAACCTTGCTTTAAATGTAGTTTTTGGGTGTTAATTTAATTTGGCTGCTCTGTATGTGAGACATCTTGCCTGAGTGAATTTAATTGCACCATTGAGTAAAACTAAAGCCATGAACACCGATGCACTAAAATTCTAGCAGAGGTATAAGGTTTAGTTTTATATAGCTTCTTGTTTGGAGTTATTAACTATATGGAGGAATAAACCCCTTTTAAAACTCTTTTTTAAAACATTACAAAACCCACAATGTAGAGTTGCCATGAGCCAGCCAAAAATAATACATATGGCATTCAGGAGTGCAGTTGCTAATTGGCTGCTGCCTGAGAAAATGGTACACTTGGCTTCTACTTAACACTGTGGGTTTGGCAGAAAGCCAGATTTGGGGTGAGGTTGTGAATGAAGCTGCATGTGGTTAGGGAGGAGTTCAAATGATTCATGTCTTGGAAGTTGTAGTAAGCAGTGCAGTATGTACTTGGGTGAGCTGCCGGAGGAAACTCCTTACCCGTGTCCTCCCCCCACCTACACCTTCCTGCCCCTCCGCTCGTCTCTGCTGCGCTGTACATAGGCACCATATTCTGCATTTCTGTTACCAATCAGCTTGTTCAGTCTTTCGATTCATATTTCAATGATGCTTTTCTTATAGATGGAGAATGGAGAGGAGGTAGAAATAGAAGAATTCTATGTAAAGTACAAAAACTTGTAAGTAACCTGTTACCGGTTTGGTTCATATCTTTTAAGTTCACTTAATCTCACATAGTGCCTATATTATAGCATTTGTCTACAGCACTATCCAACTTTAAATCAACTTTAAATATTGCTAATGTTTAACCCAGACCAGTGGCAACTAAATGAGGAAGTACTTTGCATTGGTGGTAGCAGGCCTGATAATGTCTCCTTAATTTGTATTCTCTCCAAAATGGAATACATAGGTCAAATTGCTCTGCTATTAAACTTTAATTTAAGGCCCAATTATACATGCAGATTCATGAGCGCACACACTTATCTCTATAGATCTAACTGCAACCATAGAGTTTTAATCTTCTAACGTGCCTACAGACTAATCAAAAATAACCCATAACATTGCCTCAAAAACAAGGTTTGTGTTCAACAAAATGACTTGCTGTGATAACAATGAGATGGTTTCCAGAATTCCAGCAGGTGGCTGCCCCTCCATAACACGGGTGTGGTAGGGATGAGAAGAGCACAGCATTTTACTTCCGCGCTCTGTAACTGCAGTGCCATCAGTATTTGATATAAAATATTTCACAGCTGGATAAGTTCATTTTTCTTCAAGAAAAATAGCATATCTTGTTTAATTTTACCAACTTTTTGACCCGAAGGGCAGAAATTCACTTGAAGTGAGTTTCTTGCAGCTAGTTGCAGCTAGTTGACTTCACTTTAATATGCTACCACCTTTGTACCCTTTGCACTATATTGATCATTGCATGATATTTAATAGCCTAACTGTGCTTTGTTTAGTGCTATTACTTTGGCGTCATTTTTTATATTGTCTTACACTTCTTTGTCTGTCAGAAGTTATACAGCTAAATGTATGACATGGGACTAGACATTTTAGGAGAGATGCTGTTTCTTAGCTGAAACTGTGTGTGTTCTTAAAGATGAAATATTACAGAACTGCACTTACAAGGGTTTTTCTTTTAGTTTTATAAGTGCTGAAACTTCAGTGACTAGCGTGCAATTTCTAATTATGGTGCTGTTCCCAAAAATGTAGTGTATAGCATGTTAGCATTATTTTACATATTCTTATTAACTTAAATATCCCACTATTTTCTAGAGTATGACATTAAATGGTGAGAAACATGATTTATCTTTTGCAGTAATTGTATTTGATTATGCCCTATAAAAGTCATCTTACTGCGAAACACTAAATACGTGTGTTATGTACATATGTTATATTTGGGTAGGAGTCGTTTTACTGATCAGTTTCTCAATTAGTAAATAAAATTACTCCCAGTAAAGGAGATTTGTTTGTATCTTGTATGGTGAAGATGACAGTGTCCAGTTTCCCAAGTACAGCACTGCATTGTGCTGAGAAGTTTAATCGCACTGGTGGGATACGTTGGAGTATGCAAAATACAGTGCAGGTTTGAGTAAGATTTTCTGTTTTGTCTTCTAGCTCTTACCTTCATTGTCAGTGGGCGTCTGTGGAAGAGCTGGACAAAGACAAGAGAATTCAGCAGAAGATTAAGCGGTTTAAGGCAAAACAGGGCCAGAACAAATTCCTTTCAGAAGTATGATGATTTTTTATCTCCTTCAGATGATTAAGGAATATTTTAATGAATTATTTTGTACACAAGCAGAAGACTTGACAACTCTAATATATCAGCATTTATTCTGATACAACCACGAGTGATCCAAGTCTTGCAAGTTTATGAAATTCAAGTGATCCATTCTGACTTGATACTTTTTCTATATATTTGTTGCTTAAAGTGAACGCTTAGTTGTTCGTCTTATAAGCTTGACTCTTACTGAATCAGTACAAGGTCTTTCTTGTCAGGAGCTGATTATGCCAGAAAAAATGCATCACATTTTTCTCTGTTATGGACTGCTGCTCACTAGGGATTCTAAGCTTTTTATCATCAATTTAATTTCACTTAGAGCCATAAGCAATAATGTGGCAGGGGTCTTGTCGATAAACGACCAAATCTGCTGGTTTGTTTCTGAAAGCTTACCTTTCAGTAAAACTGTTTTTTTTAGGGAAAAAAATAGGTTTATATGGTACCCCGTTTATTTATTTGTATTTATTGTTACGATATAGTTCAGGGTGAACAAAATCTGTTGGAAATGGAAAACTTTCATAAAGTCACCACAGGTTTCTGATTAAGTACGCCTGATTGATATATTCTTATAAAATTTGCAGGAATTTAGGGGAGGAGGAATTGGTGTGATATGCTTTTAGGGCAGAATAGGGGCATCTATCGACACTATGTCAGAACATCCGAAGAATGCGTAGAGATTATTATGAAATGCAGTGGCAACTATGAGGAATTAAAAGCATCATATAATGCTAATGCCTGAGGAACTAGACTAAATAGACTTTCAAGACTTCTGATATGTTTTTTTTTTTAAGAAGTCAATAAATACATGAAAATTAAAAAAAAAAAAAAGTCAATACAATATATTGAGCAACATAATTGTGAGATTTAACATCTTTTTTAAGTGTAGAAGCCCACAGTTGCTTCTTTGTAAACTATTTTTTTAAATGTTTCCAAGTGTGTCACAAATTATTGTAAGTACTTGGAATCTGTTTTGTTTCTGGTTTTTTTTCCTAACTCTGACAATGAGCATAGTTTTTAGCCCTTTTGTCTGTTTTTTCCATTGGAGGGGATCTTAAAAGCGTAGAACGAAACATAGCACTTCTGTACTATAGTGAACTCCATAAGTTCTGGAAGGGATAAGAGAGAATATTAAAAAATGTGATTTTTGGACAATATGTACGTACATGCAGTGCTTTTTCTGTTTTTGAAATGATCTTGGAACCTTATAAAGCAGTTAGACAATTCCTGTAGTTAAAATAATCCAAAGGCACTTATTGTACAAGGCTCTAATTTCTTTATTGCAAGCTGTAGTTTTCAAGAATGCTAAATGCATTGCATGCCATAAGCCTTTTCGATTGCTCATTAGTGAATTGTAATTTCACACTTCATTTAAAATATTCTTAAACATTCTCTCACAGTAAAAGGTTTCACACAGTAATTAAGAGGCCCAGTTAACAAAGTCTGAGAAGTCTGATTCCCTCACGGGGAATGATCTTGCTGAATTGTAGCATTTCAATTAACATGTTGAAGTTTGCCAAATATAAATTCTGTGTCACCGTGACCCAAAATATTATTGCCTGGTGAAATATATAATAATTTCTCCTCTCAGGAAGGACTAATAAAGATATCTTGTATATATTTCTGCTTGTCTCCTTGAACAGATTGATGATGAGCTTTTTAATCCAGATTATGTGGAAATTGATCGAATCTTGGATTTTTCACGTAGCACAGATGATAATGGGGAGGTAAATAGAACTTCTAGTGTCTTTGTGGTCATATGGGTGTTGTGTTTAGTGTGTATTCTTTAGAAATTTGAATATATAAACAATTCTGAAGCTACTATTGTGTATTTCTGCAGAAAATGTGAAAGCATTTGAAAAAAGGTTGGCTAATACAGCATTTTCCCTAGAAAAAAGGAGATTAAGTGGGAAATCAAACTTCTATGTTACTTATATTTAGAAACAAAACTACCCAACAAGCTACAGAGCCAACAAACAAGAAGGGGGAGGGAAAACCAACCCTGATTTGTAGCTAGGAATATGATGTCCATGCAAGCAATACAGAATTCAAATGAAAATTGCAACATTCCTGCCAAAATGGGTGATAACAATGTAATAATTGTTTAGACATTGTTTAGGCATTGCAGAGGAGGTCCTGAATTTACTGTTTCTTACTTTATATGACCTATTCTGCAGAACAAGATCGCTTTCTTTTCCAGGAGATTCCTTTTTGATCCTGAGAGAATGTAAAGCTTCACTGACAGTGTCAGTGTCTTTATACTGGGGATCTGTGAATGGTGGTTGTTGGGTTGCTTGATCTGTGAGTGGCTGACTTTCTGGAATTGTAACAGTTGGAAAACCAGTATTGTTTTACTTTAAAATGTTCGTTTAATGCAAGCGATGTCAAATAAAGTGTTATGTTCCTTTTAGTGGTGAACCTGGATTCTCTCCATTCTAATATGACTTTGTTAACTTGTCAAGGTATCAACCTGCTGTTTGCTTATGCTCTGGGCTGGTTCAGACATTTAGGTCTTGAAATGCTTTTTGGATTTTATCTAGCTTGCAGATCTCCTGTTTAGTTTAAAAAAACAAAAAGTTTCACTTCTATTGTTTTATATTGTGATCTGATCTTTTTTATCTTGACAAAGCCTGTAATGCATTATCTGGTGAAGTGGTGTTCACTTCCTTATGAAGACAGCACTTGGGAGCTCAAGCAAGACATCGACCAAGCTAAGATCGAAGAATTTGAGAAACTGATGTCTAGAGAGCCAGAAATGGAGCGTGTGGTAAGAATTGGCTGCATATGGAGGGTTTTATTTGAAAATAGTAAAGTAATGTGGTCTTTCAGAAACCACTAATGGGATTTGCTGTATTTGAAACAGGAGCGACCTCCTGCCGATGACTGGAAGAAATCGGAGAGTTCCAGGGAGTATAAAAACAATAACAAACTCAGGGAATACCAGTTGGAGGGAGTAAACTGGCTTCTTTTCAATTGGTACAACACGTACGTAAAATACCGCTTACTACTGAGTCTTACTTTGGAAAAGCTTTCATAGTTTATATGCAATTATAACGTTTTAAAGTACCCTTCTAAAGTGAGATTTTAGAATTATTTACATCTTTCATTTTCTACTGCAGAAATTGTATACAAACTACTTATGGGGATGTAACATAACATTACATAAAACACAAATATTTTGGATAGGTTCCTGTGGCATTCATGTATACCCACACTGCCTCTCCCTAGCTTGGGAGGTACCTGTTTAATGCTTCACAAATCATAGTATTTATTTATATCAGAAAAGATTGTGGTGTGCTTTCAGTATAAGTCTGTCATTTTAGAAATGTTTTGTTCACTTTAGCTACTTATGTAGTGATTTTTCTATGTTTTTAATGTAAGTTTTGTTGTTATTTTCAGACGAAACTGCATTTTAGCAGATGAAATGGGGTTGGGAAAGACTATCCAGTCCATTACGTTTCTCTATGAGATATATTTGAAAGGAATCCATGGTCCTTTCTTGGTTATTGCACCGTTGTCCACAATTCCCAACTGGGAAAGGGAGTTCCGCACCTGGACAGAGTTGAATGTGGTTGTGTATCATGGGAGTCAAGCAAGCCGGCGGACCATTCAGTTGTATGAAATGTATTTCAAAGATCCACAGGTAAGAGCTCTTTGTGCAGTTATTCTGGGGTTTGTTCGTTTCCTTTTGGTTGACTTTGCTGTTGTTGTTTTTTTTTTAATATATGCTTTACTGTAGCTAATTAATCTTAGGTTACAAACATCAATTAGGTTTTTTGGTTCTGTGTGGTACTGAACCTGGTGTAGTAGGTTTCAATTAATAATAATGTATATGTGCGTGAAGAGACATTACTTTAGTAGCAGCCAGGAGATCGGTTGGAAATAGGATAGGACTAAGAGTTACTGGGAGAGAGAGTATGACTTCTTCAGGTTTTATTTTTCATTGTTACGTGCAAGGGTTTCATTGTTTTGTACTCCTGAGAAAAACTTGCAGAAAAGATTCTTAATGGAGAAACTGCTTTAACTGAACTAAGCTTATAAGTTCATCTGTGCCTACCATTCCAGGAGGAGAAGACCAGCATGCAGAGATTAAGCTTGTTGATGCTTGTTTATCAAATTTTATAAGTCAGATGTATTTTGAATCTGTGTTACTCCGCCCCTGTTGAATAGTTCTTACGATATAAGGAGAACGAATTTAAAAGGGAGGGTGAAAACAGAAAATTATTTGGAAAACTGAAGCTATGAAGAACAGCAGTTCTCTACATTTAAACACATGGCTTTGGTCAGTGTAAGTAAAAAGGATTGGAGGGAAAACAGTGTGCGTTCATAGAATCTTACTGCAAAAGAAGTCTCCTCACTTAAGAAGAAAAAAAAAGTAGAAGTTCAACCCTATTTGAAATATTGTGGCGTATTATTTCCAACAGAACTTAAAATGTGATGGTGGTGAATTCATATATTTAGATTTTCTGTAAGGCATTTGATTTTATGCCACCAGATATTTTGATTAATAAACTAGAATGATATAAAATCAATATGGCACACATTAAGTGGATTTAAAACTGGCTAACTGATATTTTTCAGTGTAATTGTAAATGAGAAATTATTTGCATTTTGAGTGTAGTTCTTCAGGGATTGGCTCTTGTCCATGAGCTATATAACACTTTTAACAGTGATCTGAAAGAAAACAGAAAATCATTACTGAAGAAGTTTTCAAATGACACAAAGATGGCAAGAGTGGTAAATAATTAAGACAGTTCAAGGATACAGAGTAAGCTGTGTTACTGGATTCAAATTAACAATATTCAGAATAGCTAAATATAGGGATATCTATGGTCTGAGAATGGAGTTCATTCTTATAGTAGGGAGAGCTCTGTCCTGAGAAGAGTGTAAGACAAATGCACATCCTTTAGCGTCTTGACACACAACCAGCTAAACATGAGCTCTTACTGTGAGGCAGTAGTTAAAAGGGCAAGTGGAAAGTGTGTGGAAGGAAAGAAATCTTTATTAAGAGTAAAAATCTTACGTCATTCTTCTGTTTGTTCTTAATGTAGCATGTAGTCCACTTCTGCCTAGTTCTCTTGTCTTTTCCTCAGTAAGTGCTGAGAAACTGAAATCCTTCTAGTAAAACTATGAGAATCGTTGCAAGATAGTTTTTACTTGGCTCCTTTGAGGTCTGTTTTCTATTTTGAAGACAATAACTGTGGCACAACTTGACATACCATCAGGGCAAACAGGTACTTAAGTCTAGTGGAGAAGCACTGTAAATCATAGGAACTAGAAGTTGGATCAGTTTGGCTTAGGAAGTAACCGTTCTTTCTGCAGCTTATCAGAGAAAGTTCCAAATCAAAATCAGATACACTGTTGTAAAAGATGATTAATTTCAATAGCAATTGCTGCCCTGAAGTTGAGGATAATAATCACACTCAGCTTCTTACCTAGATGTATTATATACAAGTGAATTGAAATTAATTATTTTGTATTTTATCTGTCTAAAAATATTTCATAGCAAAGATATGATATTTTATATCATTTTTTAAATTGTTTTATACAATTATGGCTGTCTCTATTATGCCAAAATGTTTTCCATATTGCAGTTACTCTTCCTGCAATGACCATGGTGCTCATTTGACCCCATATCAAGTACAATGGCAGAGCACTCATGGCACAGAGAAATGAATGTGTTTCACAGAATCACAGAATCATAGGGGTTGGAAGGGACCTCCAGAGATCGAGTCCAACCCCCCTGCCAAAGCAGGTTCCCTACACCAGGTCGCACAGGTTTCTGCTACCTTTGCTCTGTTAACTGGTTTAAGTTGAGAGTCAATTGCCATGGTTGGGGATGAGGCAGAAACAAACTCTTCCTTTTGGTGGCAGTTAGCTTAGATGTGTCGTGAAATAATACTCTGTGTTCCATTCTCTAAGACTCCATCAGCTGTGAAATGCATGGCAGAAACTGAATTATGAGGGGAAAAATGTCTCTCTGCATTCTGACAAAAGGAATCCACATGAAGTGCTCAGTCTGGCAGTCCTCTAAGGCACTACCAGTGGGCATTTGATGGGGGATGAGGAGAGAGAGAAGGCAGGCAGGCTTTGGCAGTATCATTTCTGGTCCTTTTGCCAAATGCGTCAACTCAGACATCGACATCTTTGGCTTTTTAGGTCTTAACGTGAAAAGAGGCCTCTCAAGCTGAGCAGATTTTCAAAAAGACAGCTGAGTGTTTTGAAAATCTGAATGACTTTGAAGGATAGTAATAACAACCTTCATGCATGAGAAGCCCCTACCCCATGTGCAATAGTTTGGATTTCAGAATCAGCACCAGTAACCAATCAAGATGTTGTGAAATCCTAGAGAGTAGTTGATAACAAATTTTTTCAGTGGTGTGATTTTGATGCTGAGAACATCACGTGACTAGAAATACTTCCTTAATATCCCTTCCTGCTTTACTGTTTGTGACATTTACGGAGAGAAGCCTATTCTGATATTCTTGAGCAGTAAAACTGACAGGTCCTACTGGAGGCCTTCCCTTGTTGGAATACCGAAAAAAGGAGTTGCTGTTCTGTGGTATCCTACCTCTGGAAGTTCTGTTGTGAGGTTGGGAAAACTATGTATGCCAAATAAAGTTAAGGGCAGAGCCTTGCAATAAAGTTTGAGGTGCGTTTGAGAGAATTTTGCTTTGTGGTGTAATGAGGGCTAAGAAGAGAAGCACTTGGCTCATTTGTAGAGACAGGATACCATGTCTGTAATTGATTTAAACTGAAATAATGCTACTGATATTCAGAACTTTTTCTAGCTTTATGTGATTTATTCCTTTTGGACTTGGTGGGTGTTGATTTAACAGAGTATTTTCTTGCCTGCATTGTTTTCTTCCTTGCTGAGAAGCTACAGAGCTATGGTTAGCAGACAGCAGTGTAAGGTGATATTTCACCTACAGGGACTCTGTCTTTTACCGAAGATGTCAAAGTGTGTTTTATGGAATGAGTGAGACTTTTTTCCAGATGCCTCACTGCTATAATTAGTAAATATGCATGTTCCTCACATCTGTTCTTCAGTTCATCAGCATGGAGTCTGAGCTTAGTGAGAAAAGTCCATGTTAATCTTTTAGTGTTCCTTCTGGTGGAATGTGCATCTTTGTAGTAGTTGTGTTCTTATACACAGCCATTGATCCTTCTCTATTTGTGTCCACTAAGAAACATAACCCAACTTTTATATTCAATCTACTTGTTGCACGTCTGGGCTGCCTCTGTTGCTTTAGTTCATTCTAGAATTTCCCATGCAGAACAGGAAACAATTTTCTGTTCAGAGGACTGACTTCAAGTGGAATATGTTCTCTGAGTACATTGATGTGAAATTCCTCTGTCATCAGAGAACTTCATTTGGATGCCACACGGAAACAGGGTAAACTGATTTCCTCGTTGTCTAAGAAGTCACCTGTGAAAAAGCTGTAGGTCACCTGCCTGATAATTTCTGCTTTTACATTTCTCAAGTGTGACAGCATTACTTGGGAAAGTATGGGAAAAGAATCTTAAGTCTTCAAGGCCCCAAACTGTAAAATTCACCTTATAAAGCTCTTGGGGCTTCTATTTAATCGACTCTTATAATCACTTCAATACAGCATTTTGCTGTCTCATTGAGGTCTAAATATGTAATTGGGGTCCCTCTTATTGCTTTACGTAGGATGATTTTTGTAGTGCACTGCTTGCCAGTCATGAGGTTGCCTATGGCAGTCTTTCCTGCTACTTGGAAAGAATCTCCTGGGCTGCGTTTTCATATCTTCACACTTATACTTGGCTCTTGAAAAGACCACAGTGTTTCACTTCTCTGGCTTTCTAAGTTGCCTACTTGGTGTATCTTCATCTGCTGTTTGTTAGATTACAGCTGTTTTTCCCTTGAGAAGGTAAACGTTTCTGGAATATGCCATGCAAAAGCATTGTTGAACAGATCATTTCTTCCTCTGAGGTACTCTTGATATGCATACTTGGATATAATGCTGAGTTCAAGATACCAGGTTTCCAGTCATTTCAAAGAGTCTGTAGCCAATTCTGATCACCGCAGCTTGCAGAGGATTATATACGCTTATAGGAGGATTTGGACTTGCACATATTTAAAAGGAAAGATGGCCATCTCACTGTAAAATATCTGTTTCTCTTGAAATGTACTGGATGTACAACCTACAACATAGTTTTGAAAGCAGGACGGGCTTTGAACTTACATGATGCCCGTCTTTTCAGAAACAGGTGTCCTGTGCAGACCATGTGTCACTTCAGATATCTGGTTATGTATTTCTTTGAACAAGATTGGGAAGAAATATGACACGATATCAGTACAGTGTTCATTTTGTGATCTTTTCTGAAGATTGTTCAGGGTTTTTCTAATACTATTAGCTCTAATAATACCTTTAACTAACAGTAATTATTGAAGATGCCAGGCATCAGATAAATCGTAGTGTTGAACTTTCCTTAAAACAAGTTCTCAAAAGTATTGAGGAAATGTTTATAAGTTCAGCATTTTTCTTCTTTTCAAAGCTGCTTGCTGTAATTGTAGGTGAAACTTGATGTCCATCAGAAAAAAAAATACTGTTGAGAGCAGAATACTCTAATGGTCAGGACAATGAATCTTTAATGTACTTCAGGGGTTATTTGTATTGTTTGGGAGAATTGCGATGTATTTCCCTGATTTAAACGAAGAAGAATTCTCTTGACAAAGTCTGCAAAACTTATTTTGAATATTGCAGGGATACATTATTGCTTCAGGACATTAGTATGATTCATTCAGATTGTAGTTGAAATACTTGTAATCATGTAATCATCACACAGTCTTCCAGCTGCTCTGTGGCATTGCTTGGGGTTGTTGTGGCCTAAGTGCAGGACCAGGCAGTTGGTCTTGATAAACTTCATCCCATTGGTCTTACCTGTATAACGAATATGCAGTGATTCTGTGAGCATTTTTGCAGGAAGAACAACATAGCTAGCTTGATACCAGTAGTAAACTTAGACATTTGTGCTCCTTCAATGAGTCAGCAATAATGACTTCATATACTTAAGATAATTTGCCCGTCGTATTGTTCTGGGTTTTCTTTAAATAGTGAATTCTGAAGATGAAACAATTTACTTTCTTTCTTTGACAGTCAGTTTACTCTAACGTCTGCTGTTCTTTTTAGGGTCGTGTGATAAAAGGGTCCTACAAGTTCCATGCTATTATCACAACATTTGAAATGATTTTGACTGACTGCCCCGAGCTTCGAAACATTCCATGGCGTTGTGTGGTAATCGATGAGGCCCACAGGCTGAAAAACAGGAATTGTAAGCTTTTGGAAGGACTCAAGATGATGGATCTGGTAAGTGTGTACATCTTTTAACATAAATAAACAAATAAATCTGCATTTTTTGTATTTTTGTTAGTCCCAATTTGCACACCAAGTTTCACCACAAAGTAAAAATACTGCTTCTTAGCAAAAGTATTAAATGTTAAGAAGAATGAGAGAATGCATCTTTGAATTACCTGGAAGCACGTGCATTGGATTTTGGTGTGCTGATGTTTCATCAGGCTCTTCATTAATTTAAACCTGTAGTTAATGTGTATTATTTTAAATGAATTGAGAATTTTTTTTCTTCCCCTTCTCTCTTTTCATGTGACTGACTTCTGTAATCACTTGTCCTTCATATTCTCTTCTTTACCGTGACATTTATTTAGAGGTATAATGTGGACTGCTGGCTAAATACATCGATGAGAGTTAAATTAATCTGAATTAAATCAGCTCTGATGTTAATTTGTTGTGTGGCCATAAGGAACTGCTTTCAGGTTAGCTATGGAAGGGATTAAAAGGAAGGGAAATGTGAGTTGGTTTTATGATATTTTCATAAATATATACGCACATTATATGGATGAAATATGTAATATTAAGCATACAAAGAACAACGAGAAGATGAATTTAAAGCTATTTACAATTTTATTGGTCAGAAGATTCTTTAAAACTGTAATAGGAATGCAGTCAAGCTAAGTTAATACCTGGAATTCAAAAACTCCTGGTAAAAATAAAGTGGCATAAACATTATCTTACACAAGCACTGGTGACCTATAGGTCGCTTTTAGATTATGTTTTCCTCACTGTTAAATAACGTTTTTCTTGAAGTAGTCTTGAAGCTCAATGAAAGAAAGTTTGTAAAAATATTGTACAGAATTTATTTTTATCATAGTTACCATTAAAGGAAAGCTGAGCTTGCAGTGAGGGCTATAGATGGAGGAACAGGACTTCTCACTTCAGTTCTTTCTTAGCTACTAAATTCATGTTTGATCTTGGGCTCATTGCTTAACCTCTCTGGGTGCCTCCTCTAAAGCAGCATGAAACTTCTCCTTTCATCTCTGTCAGTTTCATACTCTGCTTTGTGAGCACCTTAAGAAGTGAAATATTTTTCTGGGCTAACTGTAGGAAGACCAAAACACTAGTTTATAAATGTCTGGAAAAGGATTATATAAAAGTTGAGGCAAAAAGAAAACAGAGATTATACATAAGTATGAAAAAAAGAATGGATTTAAATGGATTTCTAGGCAACTCTTTCTTAATCTTTCAGGAACATAAAGTGCTGCTTACTGGAACTCCTTTGCAAAATACAGTAGAAGAGCTATTTAGCTTGCTTCACTTTTTGGAACCAGGTCGCTTCCCATCCGAAACCACGTTCATGCAAGAATTTGGGGATCTGAAAACTGAAGAACAGGTAAACTGCCCTTGCATACTTAGTTCTCTGTTTAGATATTGTGAATTTAACCACTCCATTGTATCCGAACTTTATTACTTGTTTTTACAATACCTGTTTTCTTCTTAGATGACCGCAGTGGACTTATCCTTGTTTTTGCTTTGTTGGAATTCATTTTGAGTTCTTTTTGCTTTTGATTAAAATTCATTTTAACTTGTAACTGTTCTTACTGCTTTGACAATTGATCATACAGAAATGAGTTGTCTTTGAGTGTCAGTATCAGAGTAAAGGGATTGTAACTTCTGTAGAGTGGATATCTGTGAGTTTTATCAATGACTTCAGTGCAAACAGAAACACATTTGAAATCTGGTTAGCAAGAAGAAACCAAACAGGGGGAGATGCTTTCTTGACCAACTCAGGAACAGATTTCTCAAGCTGTCCAGTAAAAGAAATGCATAAATCAAAGCAAAATAAAAAACCCTCAATGCAACGTGTTCTAGATCTCAAATGTAAATGATGATCATACATAAAACTTTCTTCATTTGTGTGTGAAAATGTTTTTAAAAGTGAATAGGTAACGGTTAAACTACTGTAAAATTACTCATAGGATTTAGCTGAGGCATGACATCTTAATTTAGGCACCTTAATGTGGCTCTTTGCACCTTGTGGTAATCTACCTTTGTGACTACAACCATTTTTGTGTACAACTTTGTCTTGGTTCTGTCTGAAAACTCCCCAGTTTCTTGAATTTCTGACTTCTGAGTGCTTGAAGTGGTTAACTTTCTTTGAGATTAGCTCTATTACAGGTAATTGTCTAAATTTAAAACAAACCAAAAAAAAATCCCAATTCTCTCCCTGCCCCTTACCGTCTGCACAATCGCTTGTGTCTCCTGCGGGAATCATAGGGTATGTTTCCACAGATTGTGCAGGCAGTTGCATGTCAGTCAGCCTGGACTCTGACCTGATTGGAAGTGAGCCAACAGTGATCCAGAAGCCATGTACTCCTGTTAATATAGTGTTTGAACCGGAGTTAATATATCCTAACTCTCAACATAGCTTCTGTCTGGCCAGCTCAAAATGTCAGTGGGGCAAAGCTGGAAATTCTTGATGCTGCATGTGGAAATGTAACTAAAATAATGCCATCAGCCATCAGCAGATTTGGAACCTGGATTGCTTGGGCAACGAGTTTTGGAAGAAGTCTTGTCTTTGTGAATACATCGCTTCTGAAATTCAATTTTTCTTCCAGATGGTGGAAGAGATTATATGTTAGCCACTCAGGTTTTCTCCGTCATTCCTCGCAGTCCTATTCCATTTAATTTTTTCATTGTTCATCTCTCTGGACTAATTTATCTCCTTTCTCTTGAAGTTGCGTTATTACTATAGGAATGATGTGAACTCGGGAGAAAGCTGCTTTTGTTCTTGTTTCTGTTAATGCAGCACCCTACTAGGAGACGATGACCAATTTCAGGGTGAATTGTCAGCTCTTTAGCTCGGAGCTGGTTTGTAGTTTGATGAGAGATGGAACTTTAAAAACAACCTTAAAGCCAACTCGTTATATGTGTATGGAGTATGCTTGAGTTTTTGTATAAAGGACATCATAAAGACTTGACCAAACTCAGCAAACTTTATAGAAGGAAAATGGACGCTTTCCCTCTGCCTCATAAAGCATATCTTGCAAAACCTGGAGACAAAAAAAAAAAAGCATTTAAAAAAAATATGCAGAAATACGGAGTTTTCATTTTGAGAACAGGCATAAATAGTTTTCTGCTTTGGCAAATGTCAAAACTAAGAAAGTAAGAAAAGAATTAGAAGCAGACATTTGAAGGGAAAAATAGCATAATTCACTGTATTCAGTGGTTAGAAGTTGCTCTAAAACTTGATCTTACGGTCAGATTTGCTTATATAGCTGAGCTGTGCCTACTTAGGGTTAGCTCTGCACAACTGGTGTGCAGTACTGCCATTGTCTAGAGGGATGGTTCTAAGGGAGATCACTTAATGACATGCACTAAACAGAAGTGGTGCGCACTAAAAATTGACTTCAGAAATTTGTCTCAGTGTTAACAAGGAGATTTCAGTTTCTAAGTCCTGGAGGAAAGACTTAAATGCTGTCTACTTGTGACCTGAGTTAGAAAAGAGGGGGACTTCAGAATTAAGAAAACATTAGAAAAAATAAATATGTGAAGACTTAGAGCTTTGATTGTTGTTTATTTAATGTCTCCTAGGTGCAAAAACTGCAAGCGATTTTGAAGCCGATGATGCTGAGACGTCTCAAGGAGGATGTGGAAAAGAACCTGGCCCCCAAAGAGGAAACCATCATTGAAGTGGAGCTGACGAATATTCAGAAGAAATACTATCGTGCTATTCTCGAGAAGAATTTTGCATTTCTCTCGAAGGGTGGAGGTCAGGCAAATGTACCTAATCTTTTAAACACTATGATGGAACTAAGAAAATGCTGCAATCATCCGTACCTTATTAATGGTAAGTCACATCATCTTCTTTTCAAGAAGTATTTTTAAGACTGCTCGGTGTGTTAAAAATTCTTCTCTAGTTTCTCCAGAGGGATAGTTGTTAATTCTTCTTTCCATGAAATTGGTATGCTGAAAGCAGCATAAGTGACTGAGTGAATATACTATGTGTCTTTTTATTTATGTATTTTTAAAGTAGAATGGTGACATAACCTTTTAGGTTCTCTTGTGTTTAGAAGTCTGCTAGTCAGGACAGCGTTGCTTTTGCAAACAGCTGCGCTGCTTTTTTCAAGGCTTGCTAGTCCTGTCCGAGTTGGTGTTAGTATCATGTTAGTATTATTGAGGTTTTCCTTTCTGTTATTTTTACAAAGAATACTTCAGTTATTATCCGCGTTCTTGGATGCTGCTGTAAAAATGACAGTTTTTTTTTCTTCCCAGTTAGTTAGCTACTACTTGTTTTCTTGCCGCAGAGTACTATGAGATAGTTGTAAACATTTCTGAATAGAAGCAGTGGGTCAAGAAATGACTGAGACATGCTTTTATGGACGTGTGTAGTCCATTTTCGTAATTTAATTGGACTGGAAAAAGATCTATATGAATGTCATATTAGATTTGAGCAGTAAATACTCTGTTTCATTGTGATGCTATTGGTTTTCGATCAGGATTATCTGTGGCAAACACGAGGCAATCAACCAGCTAACTGTAGTTAGCTCTCTCAAGTATGCTGAACTGTATGGGCTGGTCAAATCTTCCCTTTGAAGATGTAGCATAAGCCTCTGTACATAGTTGCATGCTACTAGTTCCTTGTTTTCCATCTCCTCTTTGTTATCGTATATGATTTATGCTGTCACTGGTTTCATGCTAAGTTACGAGTTTCATGGTGAAAGACTGTTTTATCATGAGCCATATGTGATTGCAGTTTTTATTGTGTGACTTCCATATTGCAGTGCTTGCTTTTTTTTGACATTTTTTGTTATGCTTAAACGGATTCACCAAATGACATCTAATTATATTTCATCTGCAAGTAATTATTCCAAGGGCACGATATAGAGTTACTCCAAAGTACCTGAACTCAACCATGCTGGTGGGCTGCTCAGTTTCTAAATTCAGATGAAGATACAATTAAATTAGCTTTGTGGTTCTGTTAGAATTTGTTTGTTAGTTCTTTGCTTCTAAGTTAATCTATTACATAAGTGGGTTTACCAGAAAACAGTTCAGAATGTTCAGGTTATGAGTTTCTGAACTCAATGCCTTTTATGTTCCTTGGTTTTCAGCTCATTTTAACCTAGTGTTTTTTTTTCCTTTTCTCATGTTATGAGGAATAAAGTGGATGTTTTTCTCCTACTTTGTTTCGTGAAATAGAATTCATGAGTAGCATTTGCAGCATTGCTTACAACAATGATTTTTTTTTCTTCTCTCAAGTCTTGTATCATTTAACTTATGTTAGAGATTGCTTAAATTCAGGTAGCTGTATGGAAAATTTCAAGTATTTTTGGATGACTGTTTCTTAACCCTGATAAAGGGAGGTGGAGATGCCTCTTGAGCTTTTTCCTTTTTAACATTTTTGTGACTTCTGAACATTTGGACTTGCTTAGCAGCAAAACAGCAGGTGGGTCAAGCCTTAAGATTTGATGCAAGGGAGAAATAAATAAATCCCAACTATTTTTAGTGTGAAGGATGGAACTAAGCAACTAAGTTCTATCTAATTCGAGGAGAGAAAATACTCTTATGTCCTGTACTTGTCTGAGCCCTAGGTTTTATCTTGTTGATCAGTAATTAACATCTTTGTATTTACGGTGGTGACACAAGTTTATTTCTGACAAGAAGCCTTGTAGTGGCATAATGTTGAATGATATTTTCCTGAAGAGTAACAAGCTCTGGAGACTTAAGGCTTTTATAAAGAGGTCTTGGAATCCTTATTTTCTTCTACATCTACAGGTTTTGTAAGCAAGAAACAGCATATGTGTATTTGCATGTATAGATCAAGTAGAAGATTGTTTAGTTTCACATAGAACTAAGTGTTCTAGGTAATCTTCAGTTAGTAGACATAGAAGTTTGTATCATGGAAGTAGTATGATAGGAGTTGAATGTGGTGATTCTTTGTTTCTTGATCAGTAGATTAGTTTTGTGGTGCTGAGAGGAGAATGGCTGTCTGCTGGAACTGTCCTTGAGCAGACTTCTAGAGGGAGCTGCTGCATTTTGTGTATTCTCCAGCCAAGATGGGCAAAGCGTTGTCCTATTGGTTTTCTCAGAGCTGGACTCCTTGTTTCCTCCCTGGCAACCACTCAAGTATTTATACATCATACTACTTTCTCTGACTCCAAGAGGCAACAGCAGGGAGTGCCTCTGTACTTGCACATGCTACAGAGTACACTGGTAAACACTGGAAAGGTTTCTTGCTCCGTTCCTTATGCTCTCTTGAGCCCAAGGAGTCTCTCTTAACTAGAAGATTTCGGGAAACTATCAGGAAAGCACACATTCAGACTTCTTTTCATTCGCTAATAAAAATCAACAAGAATAGAAGTGTTACAGGCATACAAGACACTACTTCAAGTGCCTTGGGTAGCAGGTACTATGTGTTCATCACTTAGTTGCAATTGAAGTAGGAATGAAAAGGAAAAGGTAGGCTTTTATGGGTTTTAGCTAGGATAGGATGATTGGACTAGCAGATTTTTGGAGATTGTGGTCTGTTATGGAATCTTGCTGAGACAAAATGCTGATACTGACAATTCGTCATTCATAAGACTTATTGGTAGGTTTGTTGTGGTGTGGTTGGACTAGTTGGTTTGCTTTTGAAGATACTGAGTGTGCATAATGTATACAAGCTACTTGACAGCCTATTATATTCTGAAATTGACTAAGCTCAGTACAGAATCTGAGATTATTACCTTAATCTCTCTCCTATTTTGCAAAATAGGCGGTAATATGAGTAAGGATAGCTTGAAGGATTGTCTGATTTTATTTTCATGTGGGTTTGTTTTTCTTATATGCAAACTATTAGGATCAGTAATACTTGGAGCATGGGGAATCCTTGTTGTAAAAGTACCTTTAAGCCATAGCATTGAATTCTGTGAAAGTGAGCAGTGCAAGTAATATGAAGCTGTGAGCCTGTATAGGGTGGCATCTAGTTAAGACACCACGTTACAGTAGGCAAGGAACCAGTGATCACACAGTGAGGATGCATTTGCCTGCTTGCTTACAGGCATCTAGTTAGAGCTGGGATATGGGTGAGATTCTCAGTGGAAGCCTGGCAATAAGCTTTTCTTCTTCCCTGCCCCAACCTTCCCACCTTTCTTTGTGCTACTCTAAAGTAGTGTTGAAGCTGGATGTTATGAGCTACGTTTTGTTTAAGAAAATAAAAAATAAAAATCAGGGGACCTGAAAAAGAAAGCCCCTCAAAAGGTTTATCTATATATGAAATAAACTTAGGATGAAGGTTCCTAGACTTCTGTGTAGCCAAGAATAGTTATCTGATAATGTTTGAATAATATGTTGCATGTAGAAGTGACACTAAAACAGGATAAAAGCATCTGAGCATAAGAAAAGCATAAACTTGTTCTGTATTCATCAGGTAATGTGCAGTACAAGGAATATTTGTTTCTGTGCTTTTACTTCACATGAAAAGGGAATGGCAAGAAGGAAATTTTGACTAGTTCTGGGAAGAGTACATACATTGAATAGCTTCATCAAGCTGAGGAAAAATGAGATGTTCAGTGAGGAAAAAATCTAAATAGACGATAAAATACAATTTCATACTGCTTATTTTTTTCCAAGGAAATTAGCTTTTTCACTGTTTGGATTTTGATTCTCTTGATAGTAATGGAAGGGGTAGGTCCAAGTCATGCTTGTGATTAACTTTCATTTTGGACATCAAATGTGGTTTGTATTCCTTGCATTTTCCTGTGAGAACAAGAATTTTCTTCCATGTTGAATTTCCAAGAGGACAAAGTCCATTTAACAGTTGGAATAGTTTTTACCTTTTCATCTTTTTTCTTAATGTCTCATTAAATTGTGTTCATTAAATGATTTTAAGAAATTATTTAGAAAAGATTTTACTCCCTTAAAAAAAGAAACCGAATGAATACTCACAGTGGCTTTTTAATTATACTGTTTTTGTGTGTATGTTTGCATTAAATTTAAGACTAATATTTTTTATAAATGTTTATTCGCATAGTGTTTAAAACATTCCTGTGCTCTCTATAGGGTATTGAAGGCAAGCTCATTGTTTATTGATAAAATCCTCTGCTGTGTTCATGTATTGCTGTCCAATCTTTGCAGGTGCTGAAGAGAAAATTTTGGAAGAGTTTAAAGAAACACACAATGCCGACTCTCCAGATTTTCAGCTCCAGGCAATGATCCAGGCTGCTGGCAAGCTAGTAATGATTGACAAGCTGCTGCCAAAACTGAAGGCTGGTGGCCACAGGGTGCTTATCTTTTCCCAGATGGTGCGCTGCTTGGACATACTGGAAGACTACCTCATTCAAAGACGGTGAGAGCAACAATATAATGCAATTCTAAATAAACAGTGCGTTCCTCAGTGGCCACAGTATTTAACCTGTGAGTGATCTTTATTGTAGTGGCATGAAATTCAAACATGTTATTGTATTTTCTGGAGTAAGCTGACTGCAAGTTGCAAGTACTGAAGTTTTTCTTTCAGATGAGTACAAAATGACCTCACAGGGGCTTTAATGGGCCCTCCTAGTTTACTAGTTAGTTAAATATTTCAGTTACTCTGGAGTTTTTTGTTGTTGTTCTGCTTAATCCCAAGTATTTATTTCATTCCTTGGATTGAGAACCTGTTTTTTACTGAAGGGTACGAAGCAGGAGACAAGCTAGTATATCTTCCACTGATGAAGTTGTTGGATACAACAGTCATTGAGTTTGTTGCAGCTATTTTGAAAGTAGAGTGGCATATTTTCCCTTTTTTATTTTTATTTTTTATTTTTTAATTGTATATTTTTAAAAGAAACAATGCCAGAAGTAAGAATATTTGCAGTAAAATTCTCCTTACAGTGCATCTTTATTTCAGGTACCCATACGAACGAATTGATGGCCGAGTAAGAGGCAACTTGCGTCAGGCAGCTATTGACAGGTTTTCAAGACCTGATTCTGATAGGTTTGTTTTCCTGCTGTGTACAAGGGCAGGAGGCTTGGGCATTAATCTTACTGCTGCTGATACCTGCATCATTTTTGATTCAGACTGGAACCCTCAAAATGACCTCCAGGTAATATTACAAGAAATGATTCAGTTGAAAACTTCTTGCTTATTTCCTGTGAAATTTTGTTCACCTGCAAGAGAAATTACTGTTGTCCACTCAGTAAAAAACATAAAGATTATTATTTATATTGAAAGCAATAACATTTAAAGTAAGTTTTCTATATTGATTTTTTTTCTTTTGTCACTTGTAACTGAGTATCTGTCCTGTTTCATCAGGCTCAAGCACGATGTCACAGAATAGGACAGAGTAAATCAGTGAAAATTTACAGGTTGATTACAAGGAATTCTTACGAAAGGGAAATGTTTGACAAAGCTAGCTTGAAGCTTGGCCTTGATAAGGCTGTGCTACAATCTATGAGTGGAAGAGAAAATGCTACAAATGGGGTAAGAATTAACATCTTAAGATGCATGATCAACAAATTATATGAATGTATAGCATTTTTATTTCTTGCTTATATCTTAGCTGGAGAATGATGGTTTTCAGGTAGAATATGGCATGTATTTTAAAGTGGGGTTAATTAAGGGCAAGGCTACATGAACTGGCTCAGCCTATCTCATGCATCATTAATTGCCAAAAGCAGACAGGTAGAATCATGTTTCCTCAATCCTCATTCATTCTCATCATTCTACCATTTACATAGTGTTGATTCTTACAGTTTTTGAGCTTCTTGCAGGCTGCCCATCCACCCATGTTTTTTTTGTGTATATTTGTGTGCTTTAGCCTTTTTTGCTTTCGGCTTCTTTGCTTGGGCCTTTTCTCAGGTTAGGAAGTTAAGCACACTCCCAGGAGGAGTTTAGCATCATCAGAGCTAAAGTAAGCAGATTCAATGACAATGAATTATTAAATCGTTTAAACCACTCGTATAACTTCACCCTAAGAATGTTGTTGTTTGCATTCTTCTTTTAAAGGTGACTTTAACATGAATGTTTAATTGACCAACACCACATTATGTTAGGAGTACAGTTCTTAAAATGCTAAGTAAAAAGGCAGTTGATGTCATTATGTTGTTATATATAAACATTGACCAGTGTTAAAAACAACAAAACAACTACCTCTCTTACATGTTACAGGTGCAACAGCTTTCTAAAAAAGAAATAGAAGATCTTCTTCGAAAGGGAGCATACGGTGCTCTGATGGACGAGGAAGATGAAGGGTCTAAGTTTTGTGAAGAGGATATTGATCAAATTCTCTTAAGGCGAACACACACAATTACTATTGAATCTGAAGGAAAAGGGTCAACATTTGCAAAGGTGTGCATCGGCATTCAGAGGAAAAATAATAAAATTGTGACCAGAATAGGTGGAAGCAGTACTGAATTGCCTTCAGTGTCAATTTAGTTTTTCAGTATACTTTTCTCAGTTTTCTTCCTCAAAACTGTTGGGACATCTGTATTCCCAGTTAGACAGTTCTTAGGCTTCCTTTATGTTTCTTGACAATGCTGTTTTGTAAGTCGTAAACATTGTACTTACCAATGAAAATAGATATCTTTATAGTGTGTAGTTAAGAAACCAACGCATGTGTTTTCATGTCTTCTAGGCTAGTTTTGTTGCATCTGGGAACAGGACAGACATTTCCATGGATGACCCTAATTTTTGGCAGAAGTGGGCAAAGAAGGCTGAACTGGATATTGATGCTTTAAATGGAAGGGTAAGAGCTTTATGACAGTACTCAGTTCATTTAAATTGAAGATTTTTCTCCTCCTTAATTTCTACATTTTCACTTTCATTTTAGAATAACCTAGTTATTGATACACCAAGAGTAAGAAAGCAAACCAGACTCTACAGTGCAGTCAAAGAGGATGAATTGATGGAGTTTTCAGACCTGGAAAGTGATTCTGAAGAAAAGCCTAGCACAAAGCCCCGTAGGCCTCAGGACAAATCACAGGGTTATGCAAGAAGTGAATGTTTCAGGGTAGAGAAGAACTTGTTGGTTTATGGGTAAGGATATACAGATTGTGGATAAAAACTGAAAATATGTAAATAGCATATATTAAATACTCTTTCCTCTCTTTTTCATGCTCACATGCACTCTGTGTGACTTTTACCTCATTACTGTATATACTTAAAGCAATTTAAAATCTCACTGTTATATTACAGGTTCCTTATATATGTATTTCTTATTTAGCTTAAAGCATCCAGTGTCCCACAGCTGGATATGAGCTCACTGGTAAAATACATAGTACTGTGATGACAGAATATTTGTTTCTGGTTTCTTATATTATAAAGAATACAATAACTATTGAGACTTAATCTCTCTTTTCTAAATATTGTGAAGAACAACAAACTGTATTTATAAAGACTGGTATGGTTGTGAAATCAAGTCAATTCAGAGCTTTTTAGCATAATTCTCATGTTTTGATACTACTTGATTTCAACTAATTGATGCCTTACAATTTTTCCCATTGGATATACCAGTCTGAATTTTTATCTCTTTCCAAGCAAGTAGCTGTATTTAACTACTATTCCAATGGGCTGCAGAAGGACTGGCTTTACTTCTAGAAAGCTGCGTACAACAGTCACTAATAGTGAATTTCAGGATCAAAATAAAACTGATTCCCTAAATCCCATGACTATAGGAATTGGCTGAATTTCTTTTTCGTAGTTTACTGGGACCATTAGAGTTAAACATATGTACTTTATTATTTTGAGTGTAGTTCAATTGCAGCTTTACGAGCAGTGAACTTATTGCCTGTTCTGTAAAATAAACATTCTTAACTCTTTGGTGCTGTAAGCAGGATTCCCTGATGTAACCTGCAAACGCAGAGTGCATTAGTGGTAATACAGGAGGTCCCAACTTGCTTGGCACCAGGAGTTAAATTGAAAGTCACAAATTAAAATACCAGTGCCCTGGCTGTTGTATTGAACATATTTTTCTTGTAGCTGGGGTCGTTGGACTGACATCCTCTCACATGGGCGCTATAAACGTCAGCTAACAGAACAAGATGTGGAAACCATCTGCCGGACTATCCTGGTATATTGCCTTAATCATTACAAAGGGGATGAAAATATCAAAAGTTTCATCTGGGATCTGATCACTCCAACTGCAGATGGGCAAACTCGAGCTTTGGTTAATCATTCCGGTATGTCTACCACAATCAAATAATGATGCTAGTAAATAGGAAAGAATTGCTTCAGTCGTGCTATGTCTTTAGTTCAAACTATAGCTGTTCTGACATGTTGTAGGATCTTGTCAGATTTTATGAGTAAGGTGGGCTTTGACTGGGTCAGTACTTAAAGGGGAAGTCACCCTCAGATGCTTTGTAGAACCCAGTGCTCTTGCTCATAAAGCGGTTTAAACAAATATTCTAACATAATTTTTACGTGTCGCCTGCTGCTGGAGTTAATCTCTTTCAAATGGCCATAAATCATAAAGCTTGTTTCCTTATGGCCATTCAGATTCTTGAGCGTTTTTAGAAGAAATATTTATATAACACCATTTTCTGGCTAGTTCTCTGAATTTTTGAAATCTTCACACCTAAATTTGCATGGAAGTTTTGGTTCAGTTTGTTATTCACAATTTCTAGGTAAATTATGTTGCTGTTCAGTTTTTGGTTGTCTCGTTGCCCACAGTGGAATTAATACAGCAGTGATACTTAGCTGTAAATGTGTGTTTGTAATGCAGTTTGGTGTGAGAGCTTTCCTATTCAGACTGTATAAGAAATAAATGGGGATTTGTGTAGGCCTGTCTGCGCCAGTGCCCAGAGGGAGGAAAGGCAAGAAAGTAAAAGCCCAGAGTTCACAGCCAATGCTTCAAGATGCCGATTGGCTCACCACCTGTAATCCGGATGTATTATTTCAAGAAGACAGCTATAGAAAACATCTCAAACATCATTGTAATAAGTAAGTAGTATTATTTCATTTAATGCTTTTTATTATGGTTTTTGAAAGTCTGTGACTTCTTTGGAATGTTTTTAATAGAGCATGGGGCTATTTAATAGGATGTAAAGAACATTATTACTTCTAATTTGGGGGATAATCATCTTAGCAGATATCTGGATATTTCTGTAAGCTCTTTATGATTGATCCATTCTTAAAACATTTATGAAGAAATGTGTTTTCTACTTAATAAATAAGAATGAAATCAAATATGCGATTATTCTTAATAGCATATGGGGGAAAGAATATACCCTCACTTAAATCTGTTTCTCTTGACAACTGAACATCCTAGTGTACTCTGCACTAGAGTGACTTTACCTTGAGCACTGTGAGCTATTTTGAGCACCACAATATAAGATGAACATGAAATTATTAGAGAGCATCCAAAAGAGGGCTAAGATGGTGAGGGGTCTAGAGGGCACAATGCATGAGGAGTCGCTGAGGTCTGTTGGTTTGTTTGGCCCAGAGCAGAGAAGGCTGAGGGGAGGAGGCCTCATAGCAGCCTACAGGTCCTCATGAGGGGAGCAGTGGGGCAGCTCAGATCTCTGCTCTCTGGTAACAGTGATAGCACCTGAGAGAACGACATGGAGCTGTGTCGGGAGGGGGGGGGGGAAGTCAGGTTGGGTGTTAGGAAAAGGTTCTACACCGGAAGGTGGTCAGGCCCTGGAACAGGCTGCCCAGGGCGGTGGTCCCAGCCCCACGCTGCCAGAGTTCAAGAAGCATTTGGACAATGGTCTCAAACATAGAGTTTGAATTTGGGTGGTCCTATGTGGAGCCAGGGGTTGGACTCGATGATCCTTGTGGGTCCCTTCCAACTTGGGATATTCTGTGATCTTTTTCAACAAAAGCTATTTGTTTGTACCATATTCTTGTGGGGTCTATCAGGCAAAAATCTGTAGAATTTTTTCTTCTGTAGATGTTAAATTCAAATATCCAATTCTTAGTTCCCAGAGTTGCATGTAGTAGCTCACCTCTGCATGGATGTATCTATTTGATCTTTTTCTTCCTTCCTCTTCTGCTGCCCACATAATACTGAATATTTCTTCTCCTTTTCTCCTTTGTTTGAGACAAAATTTCTCACCATGCTCTCTTAATCATTGCCTTGATTTGATTTTTGCAGTTCTAAACATCTTACTAAAATGAAAGCCTATGGGGATAAAGATCATTCTGTTTTAATTTGTGTGTTACTTTGCTTAATTGTTGAACGAATGCCTCTTAAGTGCATCTCTTCTTTGCTTTTGGTTTGTAATATCTTAGTTACTTTTCTGTCAACTTCTTTCAACAGGATATATAGCATACAGGTGTAAAGCAGTGTCGCTGAAAAGCTGTCATTACTTTGTGCTTTTAATGTGTGTTGTGCCTTATTAAAACTGTTTATTAGAAAGAAATTATTGATTTCAAAAATATCTGTGGCCTGTCAACAGGGGGTGTGATGTGAAGGAGGAAAGGCATTTAAAAGGTTTATTAGTTCATTTCTAGATGCTAACCAAGCTTAATTCTCAGCTGAGGAGAACAGATACTTAGAGAATTATGTTAGCAAGTGTACATGCAAGTGAACTGGTTTTTGACTTTTTTCTAAAATGTTACTGAGTTCAGTTATTAGATTTCACTTCCTCTTAAAGTAATTAAATTTTTTCCTCCTACATTATTTTGCTCTCCCAGGTAACACGTCCTCATTACTTGTTATATCAGTTTGCAGATCAGCCTTAAACTCATTTTTAAAATACTGCTGCTGAAATAATACAGTAGAACAATTAGAAGGATCAGGAAGACTGATGTATCGCTGTGCAAGGGTATTTTCAGTTGCTATCTTTTTCCTTCGCTTCCTAGATCCACCAGGACTAAGTGAATTGTAGAAGCAACATGTTTAGCCCAGGTAAAATCAAGCTGAGGTGGAAGCCAATTGATAGTACGAGTAATTTGCTTCATTAGATAGCAGTATCTGTTGGATAAGTAAGAGCAGGGTGTCCTGCTCTCATGTGAAACATGCATGTTGCTTTAATGTGGAGGACTCCTGAAAGGTGCAAAGAACCTCTGCATTTTGGTTTAGTTTTGTTTTTTTTTTTTCTCTTCCTTTGGCTTGATGTAACATCTGTTATTACTTAATACAAAGATGATAGAGACCCTCGGCAGCTTATTTTCATAGCCACACAGAGAGAAGGGACACCTTACTGGTCCCGGTTATCGAGCGCACAAAAAGAAGCATGTCTGACATGTTTTGAATTGTAGACATGACCTTGATTCAAATCCCTACTCTTCCAAGGACTGCTTGGGTAACACGTGTAAAACTGGGTATCACTCCTATTGCACCAGATCGCTAAGGAGGAGCTCTCAAAGCTGGTGGTGGTCTAAATTTTTCATGCATCTGGGTGATCAGATTACTGCCTCCCCGGTTACCTTTCCTGCTCCAAGAGAGCAGGAATTCAACAGTAGCTGTGATGGATTTGGGTACAGGGAGAAGGCAGGCAGAATAATCTCCATTTTAGCTGGTGCTGATTCTACTTCATGAACTAGGCAGCAGGGGGTGCCCTGAATTGGGTAAACATGGGAGAGCTTGATTATTTTCAGGGAGACATTTTTTCTGTAGCGATGACCTCTTTTCTAGTCTCCTTGAAAATCCATAGTCTGCCATTCTCTCTCCTGCCAGCTTAAGCTGTTGCCGCAACACCTGACAGCGGTCCCAAAAACGACCGTAGTGTTGTAGGGATGGGAAAAAATAAACACGGGCAAGGAAGACTTTTCACTTCCTTATGGCACTTATGTTGTGTGCAGGTAAAATTAAATAGCAGTTTGAACTATAGAGGGTAAAAAAAGTTAATATCTCCTAGGGGAAATGGGGGATTATTTTTTTTTCCTCCCATTCTCGGAAGCAAAAAGTTGTATAATCTGAAAAACCTGACATTCCATATTGAGGGTTTATTGTAAGGTAGTAAAACCAGATTTTATATCTCGTTTATTCCTACAACTTCTGATGTGCTTCCAAAAATGGTATTAAGGCAGCAGCTGAGGAAATTTTATGAGATAATGAAGCAGAACAGTTACTGAAAGCCATCTGCTCAGTTGTTTACAAACTTGCTTCAATACTTCAGAGGCAGTGGTAGAGTACGTGTCTAAACTTCACAAGCTGCACTAGGTAGAACTAAATGAAATGCGCCGGGGCCGGGCTGCGCTCGGTCCCTCTCTGTGCAGTGTAAGCGGTTGCCAGGCAGGCCTGTTGGAAGCCAGCAGAAAGCACCACACAGAGGTGATTATGTGCCACCATCTGTCACGCTTCAAGCCTACCATACAGCATGGCTAATCAGCCTTGGCAGGATGATGGATGAACAGCAGCAGCTGCCAAAAGCCACTGTTGGCAAACAGTCCTGAAGTTAAGAACTTTTTCCCCCCTCTGCCTTCCTCTCCAGGGTCCTGCTGCGTGTCCGCATGCTGTACTATCTACGACAAGAAGTTATAGGGGACCAAGCAGACAGGATCTTAGAGGGTGCTGACTCAAGGTTAGTGCAAGTGAAGGTTTATTTTTTTGCTTTATGATGCTGGCTTATGTAAAGCACATGTACTATAATAATTTCAGCATTTAAAGGTTGTTGTGCTTCCTGTTAAATGTGTTCCCAAGCCACGTTATTATTTTATCAAATGAGGTGGGTAGTTTTCTTGGAGGAGGGAACAGTGTGGGAAATTACAGAAATGGATTTTCAGTATTGCTAATATTGAAGGATTATTGTAACTCAATCTTAATTTTTCTTTTTTTGAAATACTAAGATTGTAAATGAGTATGTTTGGGTAACCACTGGCATTTTACTCCTAAAATAGCCTAATAGTTTTTCATTGTTTCCTTTTAAACAATCCTAATTAATTTTCCACGCATTCTAATTTGTGTTGTTTTTCCCCCCTCAAGAAGCATATTTACAAAATGGTGTGAACCACTTCTCTTTTTTTCTAACATTTTTGTCCAGTCATCTTTGCAAAATGTTTATAATGCTGTCTTTATAGTGAAGTAGACGTATGGATACCTGAGCCGTTACATGCTGAAGTTCCTGCAGACTGGTGGGATAAGGAGGCGGATAAATCCCTTTTAATTGGAGTATTCAAACACGGTAAGTGGTGTCTCACTCTGAACAAAACTCAGTTGTAAAGCTTTCTGCGTGTAGGACTGTTCAGTCATAATATTAACAAGTATTGTTCCAAAGAACTGTTGGCTTGTATCTCCCTTTTTTTTTTCTTGCCTGCATTAAAAACCTAATATGAGCTGTAAATATCAGATGCTGTTTTTAAATGTTTGCAGAACATTTGAGAAGAAAACATTACTTTCTTGGCTGTAAATAAAACAAAGCCATATTTGTTTAAATAATAGCCAAATAGTAAGATAGATCTCCATAAACTTTGCTTCCAGCACTGCTTCACTTGCTAACTCTGCCAACCAGTGTCAAAGTGGACGGTGGGCTTAACCTCTGCTATTAATCTGTACAAGTGCCTCCTGGGCTTTGTTCCAAGCAATATTTCACAAATGTCAGTGTTGAGAACTCCCGGCTCCCTTGAGTGGGATGCAGCCTTGTTAACTTTGAAAGGCTGGGGATGCAGAGCTGGCATGATATATACAGTGAGCGATTCCTGATTATAATCCCAATTCTCTGGAGGTCGCAGAGGTATTCTCAGCAGCCCAGCCTGACTAAAGGGGAGAATGATGGCTTATAAAACCTTTCATGATTACAGTTTGGCTTGAGGCTCTACAGCAGTTAGGAGCAGTGTGTTGTAGTACAAATCCTAATTGAATTGTGCTGTTCTGCCTATGTACAGCAGCTCTGTTTTGTGGGCTCAGCTGAGGCAAGTCTAGTCTAAAAATCATTTTCCTGCAGTGCACTGTTGGGATCTGCCATTTTCCATCTAGTCAACTTGGGCAGTAAAAAAGCAAACAGCAGTTTGAAAACCATAGAGGGAACAGTGTCATCTTACTGACATGCATCATCCTAAACCTAATAAGACAGGTTCGTTGGCCTTACGTATAACCCATGTATACAGCATTTTCGCAGCCTGCACTGAGGGTTCCAGTAAGGCTAGAGCTATAGAGTGTGTGTGTGTATGCTTCCATTCACATCTGCGTGTTTGCAGTAGGGAGTGCTGAATATGGAGAACCACTGCAAAAGTTAGATGGGAACCTTTATAAAAGTGTGGGGTTAGTTTTGGTGAAAGATTGTCGCTTTATAAAGAGATCGCATTGAAAAAACTGTTCAATTTCTACTGTTTGTTAATGCTACTGATGTAAAAATGTTTCTGTGCTGATGAAATTTACCAATATGAAAAACGTTATTACACAAATGAAAACGACTGGGGGAAAAATGCATCATTTTTTATTGAACAATTCCTTTAAAATCACAGTTAAAGCTCTTTAATTTTATTTAAAAATAAATAAACGAACCCAGAAAATTGTATCTCACTACCTAAACTGTTCTTTTTACAGTTCATCATAGCTTTAAAAAAAAAATAAATTGCTTCCCACTCTGCAGGTTATGAGAAATACAATTCCATGAGAGCTGATTCAACACTGTGCTTTCTGGAACGGGTTGGCATGCCTGATGCAAAGGCCATAGCTGCTGAACAGAGAGGGACAGACATGTTAGCAGATGGTGGTGATGGGTAAGGACGACATGAAAAAATTAATAAACTTTATCAGCATTGTATATGTTGGCATGAGTTCATGTGTCATATTCTGCTTACATCTTGCCTGAGGATCTGAAGTGATCACATAATGTAAAAAGTATGTAAAATTGCTTACACAGTTGAGCATGAAATATAAATGTGTAGCTTGGTATGCATTCTGACGGCCTTTGTAGCTTTTTGCTTTTCTTTCCAGAAAAAAATAACCTCTCAAAAGCAATATTTATTTAAATTGTTTATTTTAAATATTTTTTAGAGGTGAATTCGACAGAGAGGATGAAGATCCAGAATATAAGCCAACCAGAACTCCTTTCAAGGATGAAATTGATGTAAGAACTTCAAGTTTCTGTAATTACAAGTATTCGTAAACATAACTGACACTCCATGTTTATCCTAATGTGTAATTCTTATGTTTGTGAGCCACCAGATAAACACGCCTTACAAAGATACTTTTCTGCCGTATTTGAAAGATAACATCTTTTTTTCTGCAAACAATAACATATGGTCAAAGCTGAAAACTAAAATAACTTCTGTCTTCTCCCAAAGGAGTTTGCAAACTCACCTCCAGAAGACAAAGAAGAGTCCATTGAAATCCACCCAAGTAAGATTATACCAAAGAAATTTTAAAAAGGCAAAAATAGACCGTTTAGGAAAAGGTGGACTGTTTTCATTAGCACATGAAGAAATGGGTTGTGTTTTGGGAAAACATCACGGTAAACTTCTTAGTGCCAAATCTCTTCATGCTTCACGTGTTTCAAAACAATTATTTACCGTGTTTGAATAATCCCACATTAAGGCTTTCTGGGTTTCTAATTACACAGTAGAAACTGTGATGATAAAAACTGGATGTTTCATTACGCGGCTGTTGATGCTTTTGCCGAGATAATCTTGAAGTTGTTGTAGATAAGTTCCTCGGTATGGAGGAAAAGTGCCAAGTTTAAGTGAAAATAATGAAGTGGGAAATCATAAGCATAGGTGTTTTTGCAGAGATGGAATGATCTTCTTGGTAACATATTTTAAAGCTCTACTGCATTAATTTAAATACTTAAAGGTATTCATAATATGTTTGCATTCATAACATTGAATAATAATACCTGATAGTTATCTCTAAATGCTTCACAGTCGTTTGAGTTTGTGGAGTCAGATGGTTTTATTCTACTTTTTATTTCCTACCAGTGTAGTTATCCTGTTTCTAATTTGTTCTGCACCGATATTAATGAAGCGTATGTTCTTATCTGATCAGACAGGAATCCAGTTTTAGCCTTAGAAACTTTGAAATGTTTAGTGGTGGTTTTGCAGTGCACAAATAACTTCTCTATTCTCTAGACAAGCACAGTGAAAGCAATTCTGAGTTAGGCCAACTCTACTGGCCCAACACTTCAACCCTGACTACCCGTCTGCGTCGCCTCATTACTGCCTATCAGCGCAGCTATAAAAGGCAACAAATGAGGCAAGAGGCACTAATGAAGACTGACCGCAGGAGACGTCGGCCTCGGGAAGAAGTGAGGGCACTAGAAGCAGAAAGGGAGGCTATAATAACTGAAAAACGACAAAAGTGAGTTTCTCAGTGATATTTTCCTTTGAATCTCAATTAAGTTTGTGTGTTGCCAGTACTGCTTTGAAAGTATAAACTAAATGGGCCTGGGGGTATCCAGACTTTGTGGGCTCACCTTTACTCAGTGGCCTCTTTTTTTCCTTCTTTCTTGAATAGGTGGACAAGAAGAGAAGAAGCTGATTTTTATCGCGTAGTGTCTACTTTTGGAATTATTTTTGATCCTATAAAACATCAATTTGACTGGAATCAATTCAGAGCATTTGCCAGGCTTGATAAAAAGTCCGATGAAAGCTTGGAGAAGTATTTTAATGGCTTTGTGAATATGTGTAGACGAGTGTGCCGAATGCCAGTCAAGCCAGATGATGGTAAGTTTTACTGACTGCAGAAATGGGCATGACTATTAATAGACAGTACCATTGTTGAAACTTGATTCCTAGGTGCAGTGATTTAGAGATGGGCGTACATCTAGTCAATGTTAAACAGTGCAAACTGATGTCATTGCAGAGCCACCTGATCTTTCTACTATGATTGAACCGATCACAGAAGAACGTGCTTCCAGAACTTTATATCGCATAGAGCTGTTACGGAAGATCCGTGAGCAGGTTCTTCATCACCCGCAGCTGGGAGAGAGGCTAAAACTTTGCCAACCCAGCTTGGATCTGCCAGAGTGGTGGGAGTGTGGTAAACATGACAAAGACTTACTGATTGGTGCTGCTAAACATGGAGTCAGTAGGACAGATTATCACATTCTGAATGATCCTGAGCTGTCTTTTCTCGAGGCCCACAAAAACTTTGCTCAAAACAGAGGGACGGGTAATGCAAATACTGTCTCTTCTCTACACCCTGTGGGTGCTGGCTGCAGTCAGACACCACCTATTGTCCCATCCACACCAGTACAAGAAGAAAAAAGTACAGAACAAACAGAGTCTAAAGTTGAAGGATCTGAAAATCCAGCAGCCAAAGAAAAGTCTGATATCAAGGAAGAGACAGATATTGCAGATAAAGACACTAAACAGGATTGTGATGCTGAGGCTGAGACTGGCTCTGTTAAATGTGAATTGAAAGACATAGAAATGAGTACAGACGTAGACCCAAAATCTATTTCGGAAAAAGGTTCAGAAGAGGATGAAGAGGAGAAACTGGATGATGATGACAAATCAGAAGAGTCCTCCCAACCTGAAGGTAACGCTTTGGTCAGGTCAGTCCTATGCACTTAGCTTAGCATAAGTCCCACAGCTGTTCTGACTTGTGCCAGCTGGTAAGTGGCATGCAAAGAGCTGTTTTGGAGCATGGGCAGGCTACATTTAGCAATTTCTCTTCTTTTCCATGTATGCTAGATAAACTTTCAAAAAAAAAAAAACAAGCCATAAAAGCTAAAACAATCCAGCTTTAGCAGGGTTTTTTTCCCTGTGAAGGATGATTTCCAAGATAACTTATTAATCTAATAAGCAAAATTTCTGTGCCAAGTGCAGAAGACTAAGGCTCTGTTGTAATAATGATGGAACAGAAGCCTGAGTTAGAAGTATGGTATCAAATGCGCTTGTCTTAACCTATCTATTGAGGCTGACGCTGGATGGTTGGGAAGTTTTGTAGTTAATTCTTGGTCGTGATTATTATTCAGCAGGAGCAGTTTCTCAGGGTAAGAATTTTGATGAAGAGAGCAATGCCTCTATGAGTACCGCAAGGGATGAAACACGCGATGGATTCTACATGGAAGATGGGGATCCTTCTGTGGTCCAGCTGCTTCATGAGAGAACATTTGCCTTTTCTTTCTGGCCTAAGGTTGGTTGGGGGTAGGATTGGATGCATTGTTTTCAGTACAGATAATATGTGGGAAGTGTGCTGCAAAGAGAGCTTTGTACAGTTTTGTGCTTCTAGTGAACATGAGACTTTATTCTGAGAATGATTTTTGAAATGGCTTTTTATTGTTCAATTGTGTACAAATTAGTGGAGGAAATGAACAGAATTGCTTTAGTGTAAAACAACAAACTGCTGACAGACGTGAGTTCCTTACAGGCCCTGTAACTGTCTGAGTGCAGAATCACACCTCTTACACCGTTATTGATGGAAGCAAATTTATGACTTTGAATTCTAGATTTCATCTGCAGAGCAGTCTGCAAGGAGAGCAGAGATTCTGCAAGATCACCTTTTCAGTTTGGGATGGGGAAAAGGGTACTGGTGACCTACATGATCTAAGCCATTATGTAATGTTGACAGATGTAATTGTATTAAGGTGTCCTGCAAATACAAGCAGCAATTTTACATAGGATAAAGCTATATCTTATTTTGGTAACAGTGCAGAAATATATCTAACACAGATTTTTTGGAAAAATATCAAATTGTAACATCATAGTAAATCCATACATAATTTAGTACTCTCCTTTGCAGTAAGGGCAGAGAGAGAAATAAAGTAGTAATAGTCTTAAGCTTACTAATCACCATAACAGGGCCATCTGGTTTGGGAGGGGGTGGGGTAGGGCGGGGGGGACCTTGCCCTTAATAGGCTTATTCCTGGAGAAAGCAAGCAGTCTGTTGCAGCTGCTGAGATTTGCTAGTGGCCTTTGCGCTGTTTTGCTGTTCAGGAAGCTAACTGATGCTCGTATTCCCTAACCAGCAGTATTTCTCATAGTTCTGAAGTTTCATCTACTTCAGACAGGCTAGCATGGAATGTACTTGAATACTGAAATGGAAAAGAATTATGCTCGTCTTTTTTGCTTTCAGAATGTATTTTGGAAACATGAACTAAAATCTTATTTCAGTTATAGTGTAAAAACAAATCCCTAATCTATGTAGATTCATCATAAGTAGACTAATACACATAATCAGAGATTTTTAGTGTACACGCTTCAGTGAAATTTGAAGTGATAATGGGTGTGGAATGAAAATTGACATTCATTAGATGTCCCTAGGTTGGTGCTTGTTTCATAATGTTGAACTTTATTAATAGTGACGCTAATGAGGATCCACTTCCTAGGACAGAATTGCAGATCCAGCCTCTTGGATCTCAAGAACTGCAGTTTTAAAATACTCATTGCAGATGTTTTGATTTTTTCCCTTCCTAACTGTTGATTTTGCTAACAACTCAAGATCAGAAGTGTAAAGCAATTGTGAGTTTCTGTTAAAATCTGTCTGTTGGTACACTGTCTAACAGAAAATTTGATCTGTCTTCTTCCTTCACCTCAATATAAATGCTGTTTTTAAACTATAGTGATGTTCTATTCCACAAAATTCCCTATGTATTAGCTTTGCTCAGGTGATCAGTTTATCCTGGCCTGGAAGAATAGTTGTTTTTTTAATGTCCTTCTTAAGCTTTGCCAAACTAGAACAGAGTAGTTATACTCATTTGAGTTTAACAGGCAACCTTCGCACTAGAGGTTCATTATATACTTTTCCTTTACACAGGACCGAGTAATGATCAACCGATTAGACAACATCTGTGAGGCAGTGCTGAAAGGGAAGTGGCCAGTAAATAGGCGCCAGATGTTTGATTTCCAGGGGCTCATACCTGGGTATACTCCAACAGCTGTGGACAGCCCTCTGCAAAAAAGGAGCTTTGCAGAGCTCTCCATGATTGGTCAAGCCAGCATCAGTGGCAGTGAAGACATCACTGCTTCTCCTCAGTTGTCAAAGGCAAGGCTGCATCCTTCTCATACTTAAGAAAACTTTGTCTTTCGTGCACTTTCTTTGCATAATATGAAAAAATAGCATTCCTTTGAATAAAATAGGAAAAATAAAAGACAGTGTTACCTTGAGTAAAGTAAAGGCTTTGTTTTCTGAGTTACACGTTCGTTCTGTTGTAAAATCAGTGTAGTTAACAGAGCTGTGTTAATGTTTGGAAATCTTCGTATTTCCTTAGGAAGATGCACTCAATTTATCGGTTCCACGTCAGAGGAGGAGGAGACGAAGAAAGATTGAAATTGAGGCTGAGAGAGCTGCCAAAAGGAGAAATCTTATGGAAATGGTTGCCCAGTTACGTGAGTCTCAGGTGGTCTCAGAAAATGGACAAGAAAAGGTTGTAGATTTATCAAAGGCCTCACGAGAGGCAACAAGTTCTACCTCAAATTTTTCATCTGTTACTTCAAAGTTTATCTTGCCTAATGTCTCCACACCCGTGTCTGATGCCTTTAAAACTCAAATGGAGCTGCTGCAAGCAGGTCTTTCACGCACACCCACAAGGCATCTACTAAATGGCTCATTAATAGATGGAGAACCGCCCATGAAGAGGAGGAGAGGAAGGAGGAAAAATGTAGAAGGGCTTGATCTGTTATTTATGAGCAACAAACGGACATCGTTGACTGTAGTAAGACAACAACCTTTTTGTCTCCTATTTGTTCTTCTGTATCTAGTACTTTCTGAATGTGAGTTTACAGTGTTGTTATATTCTAGCAAATAATAACGTACAGTTCTTCCCCAGCCAGCTTTTGCTTTGTATTTAATTCTGAACCAAACAAAATGTTGTTTATATCAAATTTTTACTATAGCAGATTGTGACTTAGTTTTAGCTAGCTCATACATTCAAAAAGACATTTTTTCCTTTGAAATATAGTATATTATAGCATACATTTTGAGGCTTAAGTTTACCTTCTCTGTTCTGTAGGAAGTGAAGGTCTTGGGGACCATTAACTGATAATGCATGAAAACTGCTCTGTCTGTTCTTTAATGTTCAAAGATTTGTTCTTTAATGTTCAAAGATTCTAAACTTACAAAATCCCCTAACATGACTGCTTTACATAGTGGAAACATTTAAATCTTATTAACTGCTGCCTTGAGCCTTTAACGTTAGTCCCTGAAATAATTTCTCCCAGGTATCTGCTGCCTCGAAGTGAGAATTAATGTGGTGTTAATGTTTTCAGGAGGATGCAGAAGTGACCAAAGCTTTTGAAGAAGATATGGAAGCCCTACCAGCAAGGAACATTCCATCTCCTGGTCAGCTGGACCCAGACACTCGCATCCCTGTAATCAATCTAGAGGATGGGACCAGGCTGGTGGGAGAAGATGCTCCCAAAAACAAGGATTTAGTTGAATGGCTTAAATTGCATCCTACTTACACTGTAGATATGCCAAGTTATGTACCAGTAAGTATGTGATTTTCAAAGTGTAGTTGTATTAGATTAGTATGGAAGTTAATTTTACAGATATGGAAATAAATTTCTTCGTATTGGGCGTAGTCATTGGATTTTTAGCTGTCTGGGTTTCAGCAGAGGTTTTCATCTTAGCCACACTTACTGTAATATCTAAACACTCAGGAGGCACCAGGATTTCTATGTATGTTCAGGAAAAGATTTTTTTGAGGGTAAAGTAATTGGCCCCTTAAAATTTTTGGTAGAAGAAGTGTCCTAATTCTTGATTTTTGTCAAGAAAACGAAAAACTAAAAAGCAACGTATTTCTCTTCTTTCCAGAAGAGTGCAGATGTGCTGTTTTCCTCATTTCAGAAGCCGAAACAAAAACGACACAGATGTCGAAACCCTAATAAACTGGATATAAACACCTTGACAGGAGAAGAAAGGGTACCTGTTGTAAATAAGCGAAATGGGAAGAAGGTAAAAACTAAGTTCAATGGAATTGTTTAAACTGTTTAATAATGTCTTTGCATGTGGCTTTCTGTTCCAGACTTTCTTCTTTAAAAAGTTTAATTTGGCACTGACATTTATATTTAGTTCGGTTTTCTACTGTGTGAATTGAAATGCTTTGCTGTCATCCTTCATAGATGAAAGTGCACAGATGGAAAATGTACAGATGAACAGTAGCAGTTTGGTTTGGGTTTTTTGTTTGCTTGGTTGGTTTTTGTTTGTGTTTTTAAGTATTACCTTATCTTTTGCATTAGATGGGTGGAGCTATGGCCCCTCCAATGAAGGACTTGCCAAGATGGTTAGAAGAAAATCCTGAATTTGCTGTTGCTCCAGATTGGACTGATATTGTTAAACAGTCTGTAAGTGAAACTTTAATTCCGTGCTTCGCTCTAGATTACAGCACGGGAAAGTTGAAGGTTGTGTAAATTTTTGCAGGCAAGCACTGATGATTAAGTCCTTTATCTCATAGGTAGTAGTTCTGAGCTGAGGAAACTGTAGTGTCAGGATGGGAGTTAGCCAGCTAAGGGGAAAGATGATAGAAGGCTTCTCTAGAGTGGGATTGCAGTACACTGGAAAAATCAGGTACAGTAAAGCAACCTTCAGCATTAGTTACATGTTTTTGTTGATTATTTTGTATTTGTTTCATTTAGTAAGCAGCAATTCTTAATAAATACAGGTGTTTGGATATTAAGCAGCTACTAAACTAGGTATTTTTCACTTGCATAGTAGAAACAGTAATCACCTTGGTAGTTTGTAGCATCAAAGAATTAGCTTTGCTAGCTTTTGTTTGAAAACTGTTATTTGAAAATAGAGTGTACAGTTCTGCAAATACTTCTTAAAATACCACTCCCTATACTGGGAGTACAAGCTACGGTGTTTCAGCATGATTTGTTCTTCTGCCCTGTTTAAAAAGGCAAAACACGTGACTTTGTTTTCTTCAGTTTTTCTTATGTGTTCTAGTGTTGCTCACTTTAGTAGCTAGCTACTCACGATTCACCAGGGTTGAAAATCAAACTGCTTTTCATATTAAAAAATAATGTGATGCAATCCCTTTAGTTTCTTCTATCATAGCTAGTTAACCGCTGAAAACTACAAAAGCTAATAAAGAATAAAACTCCATTTTTCTGCATCTCTTTCTCAGGGTTTTGTTCCAGAGTCTATGTTTGACCGTCTTCTCACTGGACCTGTTGTGAGGGAGGAAGGAGCAAGCAGAAGAGGAAGAAGGCCAAAAAGTGAAATTGCCAAAGCAGCTGCAGCAGCTGCTGCTGTAGCATCAACTTCGGGAATCAACCCACTACTAATGAACAGTCTGTTTGCTGGAATGGACCTCACCAGCCTCCAGAATCTACAGAACCTGCAGTCTCTCCAGCTCGCAGGCCTCATGGGCTTTCCGCCAGGGCTAGCAACAGCTGCTGCTGCTGGGGGGGATGCTAAAAATCCGGCTGCCATGTTGCCTCTGATGTTGCCAGGGATGGCAGGATTGCCCAATATGTTTGGACTAAGCGGATTGTTGAATAACCCAATAACGGCTACTACTGGAAATGCCACTACTGCTTCCGGTCAAGGAGAGACTGAGGATGGCGCTTCAAAAGCTGAAGAGAAGAAAAATGAGAATGAAGAGGAGAACAAAGACTCTGAGAAAAGCACAGACACTGTTTCTGCTACTGACTCTGCGAATGGATCTGTCAGTGCTGCTACTGCGGCGACTACCGCCACTGCCACCACTACCACCACCACCAACACTGGATTGCCCGCAAACCCTCTGGCCTTCAATCCTTTCCTGCTGTCTACCATGGCTCCTGGCCTGTTCTATCCATCTATGTTTCTACCTCCGGGACTGGGAGGATTGACTCTGCCTGGTTTCCCAGCACTAGCAGGACTTCAGAACGCAGTGGGCTCCAACGAAGAGAAGGCTACTGACAAAACTGAAGGAACTGCCTTTAAAGATGAAGAAAACCTGGAAGGCAGCGATGCAGAGGAGAGCCTTGATAAAACTGCAGATTCCTCCGTTTTAGAAGACGAAATAGCACAGGGTGAAGAATTAGACTCACTTGATGGGGGGGAAGAAATAGAAAACAATGAAAACGATGAATAACCAGTACCAGTTACAGTTGAAGTGTTTTAAACTTTTGACAAGTGGTAGTCCTACTGTTTACACTCACAGTTAATGTCCATACTTAGTTTTTATAAGCTGTTCTGTAACATAGTGTAGCAAAAAAAAAAAGTTCAAGTCATGTTATACAGATGTGTCAAAAGGTATCTTGGTCATTAAGTATTGTGCAGTGCATTATTTATTATCCCTAGGAGAGATGAAATTTGAGAGGTGATCATGTCTTTTTAAGGAAATTGACATAATGCTCTGCTTTTTTTTTTCTTTTGGTACCATTGGTATTATGAAAAGCAGCAATTTGTAATCAAGTGGCACTAATAGAAGGAAGTGCTGCTTAAAAGGAAGGATGAAGTTATATATTTAATTTTTTATTTTTTATTTTTTTTCTTTTGCTGTGAAGGTCAAGATGAAATTTACCATTACATATCGTACTCGCGCTTCATTTTGACTGTATGGGAGTTCACCCGCTCACGTGCGCGCACACCCACACACACACACACTCTCTCTCTGACAATCTTCATGATAGTGTGAATGTCTCTGTCTTGAGACGCAGCAATAATAAGGCAGCTGTTGAATGTGAAGAGTACCTTTTGGAAATTAACCCGCGGAGAAGGTTCTTACAGGATAAAGCTACAGTTTAATCGTCTCGTGATCTTGTAATGCACTGGTAGAAACAAAAAGAAAAGAAATCAGGTACCTTTTTTAAATTAAAGGACTTTGTTACTTTAGCCACAAAGCTAAACAGCATTACCTCAACTCTAAACTAGCCTTGAAGTTTACAGACATGACTTTGTAAATGTATTGTTTTTTCTTTGTTGTGATGTCTTTTTATTTTTTTTTTTCTTTGGAAACTGCTATCATGTAAGATAAGATGTAAATTGCTGCCAACTGTAGTAATGATGCTTTTAATAAAAGTGACCCATGATATGCAGAGATGTAATTATAAAATGTAGTGTTTAGGGACATCACAACCGGTGTTCATGTTTTATATTTGCATTGTGGCTTTTTGCAGCGTTTTCTGCTATACTCCCTAATAGATTAGTGGCTGTAAATGCTGAACTGATTGTCTTCACGGGACTAGGCAGGAAGAGAAACCCTGAATTACCTTCGTATTTTCCACTCTAAGCAACTCTGCAGAAAAGCACACTAAAAAGCCTACTTTACTCCTTCAAAAGGGGCATGAGAGACTGAGAATACTATAAAATGTGTTCAGCATGTGATAATATGGTACACTAAAGAACAAAAGGGCAAAAGAAAAATGAGGCTTTAATAGGCACAATATCTAGGTCATTTATCCTTGGTTAATGGGTAGAAAAACACAATGCTGTAGTGACAGCAAGGGATACAAAGGCTCTGTGGTATCCTGTAGACCAGAGCTTGTGATGCCAGAAACCACTGTGTCAAACAACCTACATGAAACTAAAACTGACCCACTTTTCATAAAAACCAGCGTCTCTTCTGGAGAGCTACCGATTTGTACCCTTTTGTGACCTTTGATATTGGAGATAATGTACCATTTGAGAACTTCTGTTTTCACAGTGTTGTCACCTTGACACACACGTACACAACCGTCTCGAGAGTGAGGATAAAAGGTTAGGTCTGCAGTAGAGTACATGAAAAATTAGCTATTTGAGTAGCCAGCTGTGGGTGGACCCCTGTCTTATGATTAATTTTACCTGTGCTTTTGGAGAGCTGCAACCTTCTCACATCCCCTGTGAATTTGCACAAGAGCTTGAATTAAGGAGTACTGCAAGGCCAGAACTCAGCCGTGAGGAGGACGTGTTACAAGGGGTGAGCTTGCCCTGAAAGGAGCGTTCAACGAACAATGAAAGTAGATGAGAAATGAAAGCTTAGGGAGTGAATTTGGTGTGAATGAATCACAGACACGCACTGCTGAAATGAATAGGTGGCAGAATGTCTCGTACTGCCACTTAAATAGATCATACGGAGTTAACGAAGGTCAGGAAGGATTTCCTCCCGCCATGTCCATCACTGGACGGTTGACGAGGTTTGTTATTCCTGCCCCTTTCTAAAACATTGCATGTAGACCACGACAACAAGTGAGAGGCTGAAGACCAAGGTATATTAACTTGATCTGGTGTGTTGAATCCATTCTGTTATTTAAGTTGTTTAAATGACTGGTGTCTTATTTTGTCTTCTGTCTCTAGAACTTCCCCTGTAAAAGTGGCTAGGTGCTTCCTGTTGTGTGTATTTCACATACTGATATAAAATAGCCCTTTTCTAAATTCAGTTTTATAATACCCAGCAAAGATTTAAACAGACTAATGATATCCCTTGGGAGGCCCCTTTTTAATTGGCAAGAATAGAAATTATATTGTTAAATGCCACGCGAAACCTTTTCATTCTCCTAACCCTCTTCCTCTGTCAAAACGAGGGGGAAATTCAGGTAACTGCCTACTTCTGCCTGCAGGTTTTTGGCACTGAATCATCCAAGTCATGACATAGGGTGTCCGAGGGACATAGTAAGCGAATCTTACCCCTACTAGAAGCATTCCTCAATGCAGTTATTACTCATCTGTGTTTCCTGTTCAAAGCAAAACTGAAACTGGAGAACTGCTGTAGCAGCATGGATGCTGTGATGGTGGGGGAGTCTTCGGGCTCTCTTCATGCTTTACGACAGCCTCGCCTCCTCCAGGTTAAGCAGGCTGCTCACCTGTTGGAAAGAAGGCGGCGTTTAGTTTTGGAAGGGATATGGGCCCCTGGTATGAAAAATGAAGTGGGGGGATTGCCATCTAATGTCCAAGAAATGTATTACATGAAAATATGAAGGTTTTTCTTTGATACGACAGAGTTTTTAATATGTTAATTATTGCAGTGATTCTCACAAAGTTTTAAAGTGTGTCTAAATGAATAAAAGCTTACGTGCATAAGATGATTAGAACATGCTATTCTCAACTTGATTCACAGCCGGAGCACCTTCCTGCCCATCTCAATTGGAAGCCTTCTGCCAGTACCCGTGTTTTGCTGGACCCCTCCCTTATGGTCACAGAATTGCTAATGGGGAATGTCAAGGAGTACAAGTGACTTTGGAGGAGCGTGTATCTGTGTCAAAGTACAGAATGATCTGCATGCTGACGCAGCCTTTCCTGGGTACGTGGCGTGCAGCCCTGTCAAGAGAAACAGCAAAACAACAACAAATCTGCTCAGGCTTCTAAGGACGTATTTTCTAAGAACTTGAAAGAGAAATTTCCATTTGTAAACCTAGAGTGTTGAGGAGAACTGGTTGAAAACTCACTGATGACGTAGCAGACAAGTTCCTAAACTAGTCCAAAGTATCTTCTGTTGGCTTTGGTCTCGTTTCATGTCAATGTCAAAAACTGTGCCATGTACAAGTGTATCACTGATTGGAACAGCACGTAGTTTTCTTCTGTCGAGGACCTTTCCAATTCAGTACAGCAAAATAAGCACTCTTTCATTCGAGAGACGAGTTTGGGGGATGGGGGGAGGTAATCAATTGTATTTCCAGTGCTGAGCTTCCCACTGAGTTTCATCTTGCCTACCAAACTGCTTGTGTGTACAGAGCTCCAGCTGCCCAACATCACACGCTTCAGCTCTCCCCTTGGTGTTGGGGCTGGTTCTGGCGGCAGCAGGAGGCACCCAGGGCTCTGAGCCCTGGTATCCCCGTGCTCTTCCCGGGGCTGGGAGCTGCAGCCCTGTCACCGCTTCTGGTTGCACTGGATGGGGGAGTGCTGGCTCTGGCTGGAAGCAATGCCTTCAAGAGCCCTTGAAATGTGGCATTTTGGGCAGATATTCTAATCACCAGCTTGAGTCAGCTGCTCTGATTAAAATTCCCAAAGGAAATGGATTGTTACGGATTGACAGTTGCTGTGAGCGAGGTTTGATGAGTGTTTTGGAAGCAATCGAAACACTTCCAAATGGGAGGTAAATGTCCAGTGCTGTCTGCATGCAACCTTGGGTAATTTGATGATGATTTGATGCAAACCAGCAAATATTTAGGATAACATAATATGCTACAAAAATATATTTTCTAAAGGGGGATAAGTCCATATCAATGAATAGTTTAGGTTTTTCACCTTGCATAAAATTGCTGTCAACGTTGGTAAAGCCATCAGGTCTTAATTGCTGGAGCCATTTGTGTTGCCGTAGCTTAATGCTGGTAGTTTGCGGTCTGTTACTTGTAGTCAGTCTTTGCTTAGAATTTAGACACCAGTGATAGTCATGAGTCAGAGAGTTAATTAAAATCCTGGTAACTGCAGCCCACTTTAAAACCCAAACCACCCATTTAGGAACCTTGCTTAGAGCATAGAGATGCAAGAGCGTGTTGGGGCATCTCGCTGTGCAAGTTACATTTATGTTGACTTCTTTATCATTCCCACTTTTTCTTTGTAAGTCTGTTGGCCCAAGCAGTGTACAGACTTCAAGCTTTGGCTTTGTTGGTTTTTTGGGCAGTCGCATCTGTAAGCTGAATGGCAGCAGGCCGTGAGGTTAACCCCTGTGGTGCTGGAGGCAATGCACGCTGTGGGTGAGGAGTGGCCAGCTCTGATCTCGGTGCTTCTCCAGCTCTTCCCCTCCACGATGCTTTGCCCTTTGGGCAGAGGTGCCCATGGGCATCCATAGGGCAGTGAGTGATCTCTGCACCATCGGCCCCCTCCAATGGGCTCCGGCTGCTGTGAGCCTGAGCGGGATTTGCATTTCTCTGCCTGCGAAGCGGATGGTGCTCCCTCGCCTCTGAGGCCCTGCAAGGAAACTGGGATCCTTCGTTTCCCCTTTTTCTCCCCCTCCCCCCCTTCTTTTTTTTCTAAGGGCTAGTGGAAAATAAGAGACACCCATTGTATCTCACTGCAGAGGCATTGTTCTGCACCAGACAAAGATGGCATATTTCTGCCATCCATAGTTTCTGCTCCTTCAGCCATGGCTGGCTACTGATGAGCAGCTGTGCAGGCTCTGAATAGCCCCAGGCATTTCCTAAAACCATTAGAATTATGAATTTTCTCCAAATGTGTGCCAAACCCCTCCCAAAAATATGTAGCAGAAGGAGGGAAGCAAAGCCTTTGCTCTTTGTCCAGAACTTGTTTTCTAAATTCAAACTTTCAAGGCAAGTGTGCTCTCAGAGAGAGCGTGTAACAAGTTCTGCCAAACGTACCAGCTGATTCCAAACTGACCTGCACAAACGCTGCTCAGATGGATATTTTGAAAGAACTGTTTTTATTTTCTCTGTAAGGATTTTTGTAATGGGAAGAGTGAAGGGTTTAAATTGAGCTACGTAATTCTGTTTTACGCGCTGGTGGGCAGGTGCTCAAGATGAATAGTCAGAACTGAAGAAAATGCTAAAAATCAGTCCTGTTCCTCATCTGCTGTGCATCTGACACTTGTGAGGTATGGTGGGGGCTGTCAGTGCAAGGACGTGCTTTTCCTCCCAGCCTTCTTCAAGTTCTCCTCGGCCAGACTGGCCATCTTCTGCTGTCTCAGTCTGCAGCAGGCTTGCCATCTGCTATATGGCTAATCAATTCACAAAGGTGCTGCTGGGCAGTGCAGGCTCCCCGTCCTCTGCCAATATTTTCTGGAAGTTGTCAAACATAGCTGAATTTGTTCTCAGCTGTCACAATCCTCGCATTGATTCCAGCTTGTAGCACTCCAGTGACCAGTGGGGTATGCGCTTTGTTTTGCAAGCAATGCTTGCTCTTTTGTGCCCGCTTTGTGAAGCTGCAGAGCTCCCCGAAGCCTGGGCGAGTGTGCCTTGAGTGCTCCCAGTTCCTCGGGTACAGGTGCTGGGTGCCACCCTCTGCCCCCTGGTAACACCAGGCCCTGGATTTGGTCATCGTCGCTGCTTCTCAGTGCTCCTTTGATCATGCCTGGGTCAGACACAAAGGCTCTGCACCCAATTCAGGTACCGAAGCTCAGGTGCTGGTGTGGAGTGGCAGGATTGGTTTCATTTATTTATCATTTCTTTTAATAAAAGTTCTTCCCTCCAGCCTTCCAGGCACCAGTTGCTACCGAGGAGCACCTTCTGTCATTGGCTCCATACAACAGCACTAAAAAGGAGCATTCGGAAAAAGAAAAAAGGCATCTGCTGGCTTTAAACCACTCTGTGTTTCACTTGAGTGAGCTTTCCCGTTGCTCTGTTAGTTTTCCTTGCTACGTGAAGAGCTGTCGTCATTTCTTACCTATATTTATATTTAACCCAGAGAGTAAAAGCAATTTTCAGGAAGCTGCACGAGGCTGACACCAAAACATCTTTCCACCTTTTCTCAGCACACGCTGCTAAATACCGCGTGTTTGTCAGCTCCTCCTGGCATCCTTTCTCCAGAACAGCCTCTAGTGAATTTGGACCAGCTCCTCTGCTGGGGCGAGCGGGGATCACGCTATGCAGCGACAGCATCTGAGTACGTGTGGCATTTGACTGCAGCTATTTCCTAGGTGGATGTTTTCTTACCCGACTTGGGATAGAAATTGAGAAACAGTTTCCACCAGTAGCTTTGGTTGTATACAGGCTGGAAGATGAGTGGGTTCTCTTGCACGCCGTTCAATAACGTCTTCCTAAAGCAGTTTCAAGCTGGCGTGCCAGGAAGATCTTAACTAAATTGGAACAAATTGTGCATCTCTGCTACGTGCTTCAGTTATTCCTCACAGAGAGGTCACATTGTAGATCCCTCCTTAGTGCCTGTGGTGACCTGAGCAATGTTTGCATGCAGTGATCCCCTGGTTTTCTTGCTGAGCCTTTGCTGTTTGCACTACAGAAACGATCTGAAAGCTATTGTGGAGCATTTTTTTTTTCTTTATGTTTATCTTCACTCTTCTTGATAGGTGATGTAGAATATGCTGTGAGCAGGCAAAAGCAAATTAAATCTGCACTGATCTCACTGGTGACCAATGAGCAATGGGGTTGCGTGCAGAAGTCATTGTGTCTGCTGCTTGCAGCAAACAAAAGTCACCATGGGGGAAATCAGAACCAGATTTGTGTGGGAATCCCGCTATGCGCCACCTTCATTCCAGGTGGCCATGGTGCCCTTCTGGCAGGACTGATGCAGGAAGGTCTGGTGGAGCCCTGCTTGCGCCGGTGCATTTTGCCTGCTGCACTGGTGCCTGGGGGCCTACAGCAGCGGTGGGAAGAGCTCTCCTGGCTGCTTCTGTAATCCAGAGGGTGCTGCGTGTGCTGGTACAAAGCTCTCCCTGTCCCACCACAGGCATAATTCATGTCTTCTGACAGAGGAGGGTGGGAAGGGAGCCAAGGTGAAAAAAGCCTCCTGTAGCCAATAGGGAAACAAAGGTTTCATGGCGTGAACTGGTAGCAAAATGCAGAGCTCTCCCTCGTGATTCCCATCACCTGCTATCAGCCACTCAGCCTGGCACAGGGGCAGCCAGAACATCCCTGCAAGGTGTGGGTAGGGTGGGAACGTGTCACCTTCTGGTGCTCACTGGACAGGTGCTGGTTAGCTTTAAATCAGAGCGTGTGCCCAGCTGGCGCAGGCTGCGTACATGCGCTTGGCTGTTGGGAAGGTGAGGATGCTGTCCTGAAAACCAAAATGTTTCCAGTGACCTCCAGCCTCCCATGTTCCTAAAGGTTCTGTCCTGACAGTTTTACTGCAGTGGTTTGTGCAAGCTCATTTTCAAGGTCTCATTACATCCTCTTTGCTGGTATGTTTATTCCCCTTGCTTTTATTACTGGTTTACAGTCACACCATTCCTTTGTTTGCTGGCACTGATCTCATGTGACTGCAGTTATCTTCCCCACAGCTAAAGTGCTGAAGGCAGTTGCTGAAATTCTGGCAGCGATGGATGCAACACCAAGTGTTGTGGTGAGATCTCCAGCTGGGAACAATCCTTAATCCATCTGATATTCAGCAAGTTGGAGTCCTGGTCCTCGTGGAAATGAAAGGCATAAAGCGAAAGATGAAAATCTCACCCTGAAGTACAGGCAAACTGGCCTAAATTGGTTTAGGAATCACATTTGACTCTAAGAAATCAGCCAAGCCACGCACACGTAATTCAGGAAGATATAAATGGTGACGTGATAATGAGCGGACACCTATTTTAAGCATGATCTATGTTTTTATGAAAATTCATTACAATAAGCCTTATGATACCGAGCTCTTCAATGAATTTTTCATGTCTGCATACCAAGATATATATAAAGTGATCGTAATCGTACACCTTTGAGGCGATGCTGAGCACCAGCTGTTTCGCTGATGATTTATAGGTTGCCATGTTCAAGGTTAATAATTGGGAGAAACACGTTACAGTATGCAATGTATTTATGTCAGGTTAGAAGTTCAGCGGTGAGGATGTGATGTGAGGACGATAGGTGCTGTTTTAATTAGCTACGTCCCAGCTTGCTGGAAAACCAAAAGCAGTTCCTCTTTCCAAAGGGAAAACCTGCATTGTTTTGTATTTTCAACTCAGCTGAAACTGAAAGAGCAGAACGTCCTCCTTGTCTCGTCTGAGATCTGCGTGCAACTGGACCAGTGGTCACTGCGCATCACAAATTTGGCACTGATGCGGGTGAAGGTTTTCCCAGGACAGAGCCCTCCCAGACTGGCAGGCTTTGGGACCAGAGGCGTGCAAAAAGCTCTGCTGTCCCTCCAACAGGGACGTGTTCAGAACCGGACTTTTCTGACGCAACCAAAAGGTGGAAGCTTTTCTCCTACGGGCTGTCCCCACACAGGGCCTCAGTGTAATGCCATTGCATTGCAATGCTTTGTAAAAACCCTTCCTCTTCCTTTCTGCTTTCCCAAGCTCCCTCGAAGCTGAATGCTCATTCTCAGAAGTCTGCAGATTTCTTCACACATTGCCATGATTATATCCACTATAGGGAGCTCCAACTAAGATGAGAAAAGGGGCTGATTCGTTTCACAGGGACGGCTTTGCACCAGCCACAGCAGTTTGGGTGGAAGCGGTTGATCCATCCCCTCTTCATGCTTCCATCTATGCTGCCCTCCAGCCTGGAGGTGCACAGAGCTGTGTAGCACCTGGATCAGACCACGCTTCATGCACCCAATTTGCTGCACCCAGCTTCTCGCCAGGACTGATCTGGGGCTTAGATCTGAGTCCTCAACCGTGGTGCGCCCTGCTTTAAGGATTTCTTTGGTGTTGACATGCTATGTGCAGCAACATCCCTCAACCGCAGACCTCAGCTGCACACTCTGGCTGTTGGGTGCCATGCATTCCAGCCCCGCTGTGCATTAGTGTATGCTAAACAACCTGTTGAACTTATAACGAATGCAGCCTGCCCTCTAAACAAATGGGAAGAGGTGCCCTGGCATAATAAAATCACCAGAGAGAGGGCAAGGAATAGCATGCAGATGAGATTTCATTCTCATAAATTGCCTCTCTATTACACCTGGAGTGTATTCACAATAGGGAACTCCAAATATGATGAGGAAAGGGGCTAATTTATTTCATGAGGATGGCTTTAAATCTCAGTCTATACCTGAGCTAGAAAATTAATTATGGCTGTGATGAATGAAATGAGGAGTTACACCAGTAATGAACATCACCATATCCTGCTCTCTTAGCCCAATAAAATTTTCTTTAACTCAGCAGTGGCATTCATAAATGTCAGCAAAGCAAAATGTGAAGATAACAGAGCATGTTGGCCTGTGTGTAGGCAGCCCAGCCTGTGGGTACATAGAAAGAATGCCGGCGCCTGCACGTGTTTGTGTGCAATTTTTAAAGGCCAGGCTACGGCTTAGGCATTTCATAGAACAATTGGTGGAGGAACAGCTAATAAAAATGGGTGTCATAAATATCGTTATTGGGAGCTGTGTTTGGTGTTGGAATCCCAGGGCAGAAAGTTGGCCACATCCAAGCTAGTAGTGAAAGTCATCCCAGTGCTGGGTTCTGAACTTAGAGCATCGAGGCCCTAAACAAAATAACCTAAATTATCCTATTAAATTATTGGACTGTGTGCCCTGAGTTATTACTGAGGGGTCGATCCTCAAGCACTGTATTTCACCAGCTTATCAGTGCATGTTTGCCTCTTTGTGAAGAAATATATGCACACACACATACAGTCTACGCAATTTTAAAAGATTTTGTTTTCTTCTGGTTTCTCACTGCTGGGATTTATCCATTCTCAGTGACTGTCCTCCAGCCACTTGTGAATATAGAGTGATGCGCATACAGAGAAAGCTGTATGGATTGTCACCCTTGCAAAGCACGGTATATTTGGGTAAAAACAGAAGGCCTGCATTTTTCAGAGCTCCAAATTATATCCACAGACTGGCTGTGTGCCTCCAATATGCACTAGGCTGGTGGGGGCCAGACAGCTGTGACAGATTGCATTAAAAAATTTGAATAATTAGTGACACACGGAAAAGCCTTTCAGATGGGCACCTTCCGCAGGCCCCGCTGCCCAGAGATCTGGCATTGTCTTCATTCTTCTCTCTCCTCTTCCATTGAAAGAGAAGACCTTGGTCTGGCAGCAGCCTTTGGACATCTAACAAGTCCGTCACCCTAAAAAGGGGTGACGCACTTTTCTGGTTTTATTTGCTTAACTTTTCCTAAGGATCTTGGGAGATGATGATCCCACAAACCATGCCGTTCTTTACTTTTATTTTGATTTATTCTTGCTTGCTGTAATTTTTGCCTGTTAGTGTTATACCCATGAACCCAATAATACCTCCTCCTTTGCAGCAAAGTTTTCCACACTGGAAGCCAACAATTGTGTTCCCCCTCGGTCCTTTGGTCTTAAGACTGATTTGTGGTTTGTCCATTCCCTGAGGTCTGTGCCTTTCAAACTGGCCTCGTCAGTCCTGCACTGGCTGTGCTCATTGGGCTGGTCTGGTCTGCCAGCACTGCGCTGCATCCCACTGGGCCCTTTGAGCAATTCTTCATCACGTCAAGTCAAGGTCTTCTTAAGCATGAATGTTGCTGTTCAATAGATTTCAAGTTTCTCTGTGAAGGCTTGATCCCTGCTCCCCTCTAAGTACTGCTCGCACCGGGTCCTGGGAGGCCTAGTGGAATCTGATTTTAGCCATAAACTAAATCCTTTCGTACGGTGTCCAATCTGATTTTCAGTTGTATTGCAGAACTTCGAGCTAGAGCTTGCTTCCCCAATTTACTTAGGAGGATGTTATGGAAGGCTTTGTCAAAAGCCTTGCTAACCTCAAGTATATCCATGAAACCTATTGCTTTACCACACAAGGAAATTAATTTGACTTGATGCAATATATTCTTGACAAACCAGTCTTGGCTGAATCTCATCTCCTTGTTCTCGTCCGTGTGCCTACAAATATTTTTTTTATTTTCCTGGGAAATGAAATTAAGCTGACAGTGGTTTATAATCCCCGTCCCTCTTTTCCCCTCACCCCTGCCCCTGCGCATCCTCTTCCTCTCTCCAGCCACACTACAGCCTCTGTGTGTTACTGCTGCCGCACTCTTTGGCCTTCTGCTGAAATTTCCGTCCATGCTTTCCTTTCCTGTTTTTTTTTTTTTGTTGTTGTTGGTTTGGTTTGGTTTGTTTTTTTGTGTTCCTCTGATGTGGTAATCCCCCCTCCCCCACTAAACACCTCGCTCCGGGGCTGAGGGATGAAGAGCTGCTGTCTTCCCTCCCGGGCTGTGACATTTGACCGCTTCACCCTCGGCCAAACAGCCAGTGGCTCACTGCTTCATTTCAGCATCCAAAATAAAATTGCTTTTTAAACTCCCCATGGACTCTTTCCAGGCTACTGCACAAATTACTCCCGCTTCTTCTCCTTTCCCCACCACTTCCTATCCTTACAGAGCAGTGGCCTCTTCCTTCTTTCTCAACTTTTATATAGTGCTATAAATTTGCAAGGAGATTTATGGCCACTAGATAAGGCATCGTGGCTGCCCAGCAGTCTGCAGACTGCTCCTTCTCATTTCTCCCTGAGACAGCATCTCGTGAGCCAAATGGGAGACAGGCAGCTCCCTTCTGTCAAGGTACCTTCAGCAAACAGTGCCAGCACGTCAAAAATTATTGCGGCCTTCTGCCTCTCTGTGAGGGTCTGGGATGCAAGGGGATTTGTGCATCTTCTGTGTGGCTTTCTGATCTCCTGCTTTGCACCTAAAGCAGACTGGGAGTTGCAGTTTCCTTGTCCTTTACATGCTAATGAGTGCAGCTGCTCTGGCAGCAGAAAAGCTGGGTGGTGAGCTCCATCCGAAACACCGGGAGTGGCCTCGCCAAGAGGATGGGAAGGAGCCTGGCTGATGGAGCACAGCCCTTCCTTGCTCACCTCCGCAAGGTGCAGCCCTCCTCCATGGTAGCAAGGGAGATGCCACTTTGCTGGAGCAGATCCTGATGGGTTCAGGACATCCAGCGACCATCCTGTCCTCTGCCTCCTGCCCACTGGGGAGCCTTGGTGAGCCTGTGTTCCCAGGAAGCTGTGCTCCCCCTCAGCCCAGCACTTATGGCAAGACCATATCCTGTCCTGCAGTCAAATCTTGGTTCCAGGTTGTGTGGCTGGACTGGGTTCATAGAATCATTGAATCATAGAGTATTCTGTATGGGAAGGAACCCACAAGGATCGTCGAGTCCAACTCCTGGGTCCACACAGGACCATCCAAAACCCAAACCCTATGTCTGAGAGCACTGTCCAAATGCTCGTTGAACTCTGGCAGCTTGGGGCCGTGTCCACTGCCCTGGGCAGCCTGTTCCTTGCCACTGCCCTCTGGTGAAGAATCTTTTCCTAACCCTCACGTGACCTCCCCTGACGCAGCTCCATGCCATTCCCTCGGGTCCTGTCTCTGTCACCAGAGAGAAGCTGGGTTCCCAAACATATTTTGATTTGAAGTCTATATGAATCATCTCATCTTTGAGTCTAAAAACATGTGCTAACCAAGCCAAGCCCTACATGGCTTTCTCCTTCATGCCCTCAGTTGTTGCCCCATTGTCTTGCTCAGCATCTAATGACACTGGTTTCTGCCAGGGTATGAGCCTGTGAAGACCCTCTTGTTAACGCCGCTTAAGGTCCTGCTGGACTGAGCCCGGTGAGCAGCAGCACTGTGCGGGCAGGGCTTCCCGTACCTGCCCCAGCTGTGCTGTGTGAACCTGAACTTGTGCATTTCCTGCCTTTGTGTTGTTTTGTTTTGCTCCATTGTTGGCGCACCCAGCCTCTCCCCTCGCCTCGGCAGCGGATGAGCCGTTAATTCAATGTCTTCCTATTTGCAGAAACCCTCCCTTATTTTCTCCTCTTTGGGCGAGAGCGGGCCGAGAGCAAACTTTTGTGCCTTTTGCATGTTTTGCTTCATTTTTCCAGCAGCTGAGTCAGCATCTCCCTTTCTCTGCAAGACAGCAGCCCTCTAAGCCTCTGTTATCTGGCGAGCGTGCCGCTTGCCACAGCCACCACCTAGAGCGGTTGAGATAAGTGAGGCAGCCGAGGGAGGACCCATCCTCCGCAGCCCATGAATGCTCCCAGTCAGCATGGGAAATAATAGAAATATTTATTCTCTGGAAAAGCCTCCAGCAGCTGCTCTTATTCCCTCTTTGTTTCAGCCAGTGCTGCCTATCTGGTGACGAACAGAGATGGAGACACAAGACCCAGAGCACAGCGCAGATCCCAGCCCTGCTCTCCTCCCCAGCAGAACCCGCGGGGACTGCCAGGCCCAGAACAGGGTAGCTCTGTCTCCTGTCCCCCACCACGTCCTCAGCCCTAAGCCCTTCCTGCGGCTCCTGGGTGTTGGGGGGCACTGAACCCTAATGGCTGTCTTCTCCCATATACAATGATGGGTAGGAGGCCGTGGCAGGAATGCAGGTTTCAGCTGAGCTCTAGGAAGACGCACAGAAAGAGTGTGAGAGCAGAGGGGGAAAGCGTACATGTTATATTTGTACACTTCTCACTGTCCCATGTAACTTCTCAGGGTATAAGCTCAAACTGTGGGTAAGATGGAAAAATCCTCTTCACGCAGCACAAACACCCACTGTGCCCATTGGCTTATTTTGTGTCCCCTTCCTCAGCATCTTTGAAAAATATGTGCCCGGGTTAGGTGGAAAGCTTGTGTCATTTGCCCACAAAAATACCTGCAGGGCAGTTCCTGCACCCCAGAGAAGGCTGATGCTGGTCAGATCCTGCTCTTGCAGGCTGGTGTTTGCGGGAGATCCACATTTATCTCAGTGGCTTCTCCTTCAGCTGTTTGTTATTAACCTTTTTCTCTTTCTGTTTGTTATTAAACTTTTTCTCTCGTCAACAAACTGAAGATCAAAGACTCAAAGCCAGAGCTCCACATTTATCTCAATGTTGTGTCTGAGCCAGGGAGTTTTACAGCTGGGGGGGTTAAATTGAGGACTCTGTGTTTCTCAGCTCAGCGGACTCCAATAGGAAGGCTGCACACTGCTCACTCTTCTCTCACACTGGTACCTTTGCATGGACACATTTATTGGTGCTCCTGTGTTGAGTGCAGGGCGTTACCAACAGGAAGTGCTGCCCTTCCCAGGGCTGCATCCCCACACTGCCTGTGCATCCCTCAACTGCTTGTGGGGAGCAGCTGAGGGAACTCGGATTGTTCAGTCTGGAGAAGAGGAGGCTCAGGGGAGGAGACCTTATCGCTTCCTACAACCACTTGAAAGGAGTGTATGGTGAGGTGGAGCTTGGCCTCTTCTCCCAGATGACAGAGATAGGACGAGAGGTAATGGCCCCAAGTTGTGCCAAGGGAGGTTCAGGTTACATATTAGTACAAATTTCTCCCAGAAGAGTGGTGAGGCATTGGAACAGGCTGCCCAGGGAGGTGGTGGAGTCACTGTTCCTCGAGGTGTTCAAGAAGAGGGTAGATGTGGCACTGGAGGACATGGTTAGTGGGCATGGTGGGGATGGGCCAATGGTTGGACTAGGTAATCTTAGAGATCTTTTCCAACCTTAATGATTCTATGATTCCATATGCCAGCCCATAGCTTACCATATTTTCTTCCCAGTTCATCCCTGCCCTGCAGACCAGCTGCGTCCCTCTCCTTGCACGAGAGCCACGAGCTCTGCCGCAGGGCACTGTGTCCCTTTCATAGAATCACAGAATCATTAAAGTTAGAAAAGATCACTAAGATCATCTAGTCCAACTGCCAACCCATCCCCACCATGCCCACTAACCATGCCCCTCAGTGCCACATCTATATGTTTCTTGAACACTCCAAGGATGGTGACTCCACCACCTCCCTGGGCAGCCTGTGCCAGTGCCTCACCACTCTTGTGAAAAGGGCAGAATCTCAACCAGTTTAATTAGCAGCATGCTGATGGAAGTCATTCGGTGGGCAGAACCGCTCTCACGGTGACCGTGCCGTGGGCCCAGAGCCAGGAAGGAAGAATCAGAAAGCTGCATTTGGAGGCAGTGAGTGCCGGCAGCGCTGAGCACCCTGACTCCTCCACGCCCTGGCCCCAGCCAGCTCATGTGTGTGAAACCACGACCAGATAGCATCATTGCATGGTGTGCTGTGTTCTCAAATAAAGAGAGGAAGGAAAAGGATTTAAGTAAACAAGATCGGAGCGGCTCACAGAACCGCTGCCAGGCAGCCCCGTCAATAAATGCACGCTGGCCTCGGCCGGCAGATTATTTCAATGTCAGCACAGATGCCATTTCTGGAAACTCCCTGCAGACCAAGGACATTGAGGAGCCATTTTATTGCACTTGATGGGCGAGTGCAGGAGGCAGAGGTTAATAAGACCAGTGTCATGCACAGAATACGCCAAATAAAAGGTGCAGAGCGAAAAGTTTGCATGAAAAATGTTCACTTCCCTGTAAGCAAGCCTAAGAAAAGGACATCATTTCCTCCAATTCCTGCTTTTAAATGAACATCTATGATTTTTGCAGCTGCTAACGTGTGCAGTGCAGCACTGTAACGCTCTCCCGAGCATGCGAGTTCTCACCTAATATACGTGCACTTAGCTGCCTGTGAAACTCACTCGTCTACACCAGCTACCTCCACACTCACGGCACAAAGGAGTTTTGCACCAAAGCTGCGTTTGCATTCTCGTATGTGACGGCACCGTGCGAGGTGTTTCTGTGTTGTTCTGCTCCTACGCACGAGCCACGTTTATCTGCGGAAATAAGGAAGTGCTCCCGCCCGCTTTGGGCTTGGAGAGAGATGTGAAAGAAGCAATACTCTGCATTCTGAATACTGTGTGTGTTTAGAAAAACAGGTTGTGTGCTTTAAAAAAATACTCGTGTACGCGGGAAGGTTTGACAATGTACTTTCAGATGCTCTCACCTGCAGCCACGGGGAGCTTTACTGCCACGTGAGCCTCCCAACACCCTGGAGTTAACTGGGCTGGTGTGCTGCTTGTAAGGCATGTTCTGCCTGGTGCAGGGACGGCCACGTGCCCAAGAGCACCACGAGTGCAGGGAGTGCACTGGGAGCACCTATGGAGTGGTCTCCATGTCCCAGGGAAGAGTGCAGGTGTGCCTATGAGGCCCAAATAATGAGCTCCCAAGTAATTCCTAAAAAAGGGATTCCAAAATGATTCCTAAATAGTTCCCAGACACAGCTTACCGTGCCTTTGAAGGGATCATGCGGATACAAACAGGAATGGAAAAGGGTTGCTGGGTGTTAACCTGGGTGCCTTTGCTGCGCTGTGAGGGCAAAGTTTAGGGGGAAATCAGAAGGGGAGGCTCTCAGGTCCCTGGGCAGCACTTACATGAAATGTACAGCTGCACCCGGCCAGGCTGAATAGGGACTCTGTGATGTTTGGGGTGAAGCTGCAGCAGGGAGAAGCGGCCATCTCTCAGATGTTTGTCTGCACTGTGAAGTATGGGCAGGCAGGCAGACGGATGGGACCAAAGCAGTATCTGCAGCAGAGACAGGGCTGCTGTGTCCCAAGCCCAAGGACTCTTAGCATCACCGTGAGTGCTTACGAAGACAAAATATGAATGCGTCTGCTGGCTAAATGCAGAGTGCTCACTGAACGCTGAGAAAGCAAAGGGACCTGGGCTGTTCTGCAGGAAACAAATCCAAACAAAAGCCGAAGCAAAGCCGACCGCAGCAGCATATGCCACGACAAGTTTGCTGCTCGCCCTTTGTTGGCAGGACGGGCTGCAGCTGCGGCAGGGGGAGCAGGAGCGCAGCTGCTCCCCAGAACCTCCTGCGGTCATCTGGGGAGGGCGGCCCCCAGCTGGTGCAGTGCTGCTGGCAGGGAGCGGATAGGGCAGGTGAGGGGCGGGCTGCAAGTGCAGGTGTCCTGCGCCAGTTACCGCATGAGGGGAAAAACCGGAGGGCTGAGGGTGCTGGAGCTGGTCAGCACTAGCTGTATGGGGCTGCAGGAGGATGGGTACCTCTGCTGCTGCCGATGCCCAAAGGGATTTTTGTTCATTTAGAAAATGCAACTCTTTATTAGGACTGTTGATTTACCACCAGTTGAAGCCGGAAGAATAATGGATGGATAAAACAGGCTTTTTTTTTTTTTATCCCCCAGATGGTTAATAAATGTATTCCCCAACAGACAAGCATATATTTTATACATTCAGATGGCACAGGTGGGAACAGCAAGTAAATCTGGGTGAAGAATCCTCTGTATTTCATCCCCAAAGCTATTTTGCAGGTTTCATTGGTATTATCTATCAGGGCTCAGCACACAGCAGGGCTGTAGGGCAGGAGTGATGCTCGCAAAGAATTCAAGCACGTAAAGTTAATGTGAGAACAGGTGTTCGCTGCTGTAGTTGATGGGGAGGAGTTTGGTGCAGCATCAATATAAGAACAACACGAGCAGAGAGACTAAAAAGTGTAGCAACAAAAAGAGAGAATACCAAACAGCTGGGGTGTCACATTCGTACGGAGTTAAAATAAAGTGATGCTGTAACTTTGATGAAAAAAGTTCAAAATCAAGCTATGGATGTGCTCAGGTACCTCATTTCTTGCATGCCACCAAAAAGAGGGAAAACATGCTCTGTCCAGACAGGCAAAGCAACAAAGTGGTTGAGTGAGTGAGGATAATGGCACCGTCTGGGCACAGCGCTTGCTGCCTCGATCATCCCCATGCTGGGAATGACCTCCTGCCCCAACCTGCCAGGGGGTACTGATGGGAGCACGGCAGCACCAGATGATGGCTTCTTAACATCAGGATTGCAGTAATGGTAGAGCTGAGCACTCAGGTTAATGCAATGTCCATTACTAGCCCTTTTTCTCATTCCCCGTATGTTTCTCAAATTAATTCTGGTTTTCTTTGCTGGAGCTCTTCTCATGAGGGACTTGTTGTTGTTTGAAGGGATGGAGGAGGGAAGAAGGCAGAAATGCAACCAGAAGTCAGCTCTCCTTTTTGATTCTTATGGAGGGTTTTAATCACATGAAACCATTATACCTTAATATTCCCCTCAAAATCAAACCTTTTCAGTTCAGCCGTAGCACGAGCTCACAGATCTTGGTGGAACAATCCAAGTACTAAGGACATTGAAGTAACTCTCTTGTATAGACATGGCATGACTGAATTAATAGGGCAGGGAGTAGCTGGCATACAGCTGTGCACTTACTCTACTCCTGAAGACCTTTCTAATTTTTTCCCCAACTTCTTCCCCTGGAGCATCTCCTAGCAGGATGAAGCCCACCAACCTGCATAAGCGTAAACTGTGGAAATGTCCAGGGCTCTTGCAAATGGGTTTGGAGGATGCCAAACTTCTTAACATCACAGTAGAGGACACCTGCTGTACACATAGCCAAATAAATTAAATGGAGGGCAAGGAGCACAGGCTGCTATTTTATGTCCTTTTGTGCCCACTGATGAATCTTACTAACTGATATTTATCAAATATTGCTTTGTCATATTATTAGCTTAATTTTCTGCTAGGGAAAATGATGTTTATAACAAGCATGTGTCGATGATAAGAATTCCAATGTGACATTATTTTAAAAATGGAAGTAAGGAACCATACAGAGAAACATATAGTGGGAAGGGAACAGGCTGCTGATGAGAAGTTGAGGCCCGACACTGAGGGAAAAATGAGCTTGCTGCTGCCCACCAGGACTGCAGCATCTCAGAAAGCTGTGTTTCTCAAGGAATTCTAAGTATTTTTAATGCATTAAATACTTTAATACATTAAAAATACTGCCTTCATACTACCTATATTACTTTAAAATATCTATAATTTCTGATTACAGCCTGGTGTCAAGCAAAATCTACAAAACATATACGCTGCCTGAAGTGTTACAGGATGCGATGTTAGGTTGAGGATTTGCAGAAAACATAACAGACCGAGCCGAATTCTGCATCTCGCTGCCCAAGTGTTTCAGCTGAAGGATTAAAACAAGAGCAAAAAGAGAAAGATGGAACAGATGCCGCATCTCCACGGGGCTTCTTCTGGCAACCCCCTTCCTGTTTGGGTCTCGTGCTGTCTCCTCTGGAGCAACGCAGTGGTCCCAGTTCCTAAAACAGCACACAGCAGCACCGCAGCACGCCAGAGCAGGGAAGATGGATGCAACCTGAGGGAATTCAAAGAGACACTTGTGTTTGCCTTGGAGTACAGGGGACTGCCCCACTTGGGGGCATGGAGCCATCTGCTCCTGGATACAGAGACTCCCGGCTTTTCCCTTCAAGATAGACTGCAGGCTCCTCCTGGAGAGGCAGAGGGGGTCCAGTCCAGGCTGGAGCTCCCTCTGCAACACTCACCTTAGAGCTGGGACTAGAGGAAGCTCTGCCACCAACAGCTCGAAATATGAAAATGCCACCAGCCCCAGTGCTAGTCCCTAAAATGGGATGATTCCATCCCCCTCCTCCAAGGGAGGTATCTGAGATCATAGAATCATAGAAAGGCCTGGGTTGAAAAGGACCTCAAAGATCATCTAGTTTCAACCCCCCTATCATGGGCAGGGTCGCCAGCCACTAGACCAGGCTGCCCGGAGCCACATCCAGCCTGGAAGATGCTTTCTGCATGCTTTTGGTGACTTCTCTCTTGGTATTTGATGGGTTGATGATTGAACTAGATGATCTTAGTGGTCTTTCCAATGATTCTACGATTCAATGACTCTACAAAAAAACCCTGGTGTCTCAAGGCTCCTCAGTGAGCCAGTGTACTCTGAAGGCTGCCACCCAGTGCTGCTGCCCTGAGCACGAGAGCTTTGTCCGCAGGTACCAGGAGCTGCCCGCTGACAGCAAGCTCCAGTGCGTGTGGAGGGGTGCACACACACACACACACATGTTTGCACACACATGTCCATGCACACACACACGCACAGACCCATACCCTCCCCACACACACAACAAAGAAGCCTCACACCCTCTCTGAGGCCGCTGCTCCTCTGGAGCTCCTTTCAGAGCACCCTGCTGCCTCACCCTGCAGCCCCCGCACCCAAATCCCGTTATCCATGAAAGCGTATTTAAAGTTCTAAAATAATTCTGCTATGACCTCTGGTTTTACTACAAATCAATTATTTTGCCTGTTAGTATTTTTCTGCCTATATAATGGCTCTTCTCTTATTCTCTTATCACAGGGGGTTTTCCTCTCTCTGTTCCCCTTCTTTTTTTTTTTTTTTGGGGGGT
>JACDJE010000214.1:1536619-1582925 GCA_016647715.1 Pavo muticus
TTTTGGGGGGTGGGGGGGGCGGGATTGGATGCTGCTAATTACCCCTCCCCAAACAGGCTGCTGGTACACATTGCAGCCAGCAAAGTTGGTGATGGGAGGGGGTGGGGAGGGAGGAAGATGACACATCATGCGTGAGCCCGGGCAGCCGGCCCCAGACACAACATCTGCAGAATGAGGCCATTTTTCTGTAACTCTAATCTCATAATTCATTGTTTGTGTGGTGTTGGTTACAGTAGCTGAAAGGGGGGATAACAGCAGGTCAATTTGGCAGAGTTGTGCCTGAATCCGCAATGAGGGACTGGCCCACCTTCTGACAGGCTGCTGAGAGAGTGCCAGAAAAAGAGGGAGAATATGAGGGAAAGCGGCTTAAAGACGAAAGGGAGGCTCTTATAAATCATACAGCCCTGCTAGAGACATTTTGCACACCACACAGGTGTGCCGGGGGCTCGCAGGCACTGTGGCGATGCTGTGCTGGCTATGACGCGTTTCTCCCCGCCACCCAGGCTTTTCCTTTATGTGAGAAACCCCCAGCTCTCATTTTTGGTTGCGGGGAGCCCGGTGAGAGCAGCTCAGCGGAAGGTGTGCTGGTTCATGTTCGTGGCTGATCGCCAAACTTCTCCTTTTAAACCACAAAACCTATTCTGTCAGCCTAAATTAGCTGACGGCGAGGGAGTGTCCTTCTCAGTTTGCAGGCCGCGGCACATCTGCTCTTTGAAGACTGAGAAGGAACAAAATAGGAAAATAGGGTGTTGTGTTTCTTTTCTCCCTCTCCACCCCCCGCACCCCCCCCACCAGCTTCCCATTTGTACGTGTGTTCACAAACACCCTGAGGAGGGGCTGTGTGTGGGCAGTAGAACGAGGGTGGTGAGGAGAGGCTCTGTGCGGCACTGGGGACACCTTCCTCCCCTGCCGCCTCCCCCTCTCCTCCTCGCTGACCTTGAGTTCGTTCCCTCTGCCCCTCCCTCCCCTCTCCTCCCCCTGCCCTGCTGCATCTGCCATCTATTGAGGGCTAGCAGGGGACTTAGCCCCCTCCCTGCGGCCCTTAACCCATGCTGTGCGCCCAGCCATGGGAGCAGCCCCTCAGCCCCACGCGCGGCTCTTCACCGACAGCCACTGGTGAACAATGGGCAGCCTTGTGCGGCCCTGCCCCTCGGCTGGTGGCCCTGCTGAAGGCCTTGCTGTCACCACACGAAGCGCTGGGGTGGCGAGGGGCTGTGGGGCTGAAGGCTGTGGGGATCCCGATGGGAGCAGCCTGCCCACTGCTAGTTGGCAACAGTTTCGCCCTCACAGAGAAGTACAATGGAGATGGATGGCACGCAGCGACAGGCTGCCGGCGGCTCCAAGGGATCCATAATTTATGATGTTTTTCTTACCGATCTGGTTTTGGATTTCACAAGCAGGACGGTTTCCTTCCCATTTGTTGCTTCCTTCCGTCCTTGCTCTGTGAAAAAGAAACCTGGGCTCACAATGAGCCCTAACTGTGCGGGTGTCTGAGCTTGCACAGGGCAGGTGGGGTTCCCTGGCCTCACTGTGCTGCTTTTAATTCATTGCATGGAAAGGAGCTGGCATTGATGCACCTCTTGCCCCGCCTGGGCTCCCCGACCCACCACGCTGGCTGCAGCCCTGAACCAGTGGGTCAGCTGGTGAAAGCCGTGCTCCTGGGGTTCCAGCAGCAGGCTGCCTGGAGGTAAGGAGGTTAATAATGGCTTTTAGGGACAGTCCTTCCTCAAGTAAACAAGGAATCCACTCTTAATCTGCTCAATCCTTGTCACAGAGCTCCCTGGCCAGGAATAGATGCACCACAGTGTGGGTGCCATCAGAGGCAGCCACACATGGACGTGCAGGGCTTGGTGTTTTTTTTTCCACTGGGCCAGGCCTCAGCCCCTAATTTCAGATCCGGATTTCTGGCTGCAGGCACCAGTCCTGCCCGCTGTGCAGCCACGCTCCCGACCTCAAGGACAGGGACGGGGACGGACCCGCTGTGCAGTGCCACCGCCCGGCACGGCAGCCCCCCGCCTCGCTGCAGATGGCTGGGTCAGCCGGGTGGTTTGCATATGACCAAGTAAGGTTAAAACCACAGTCACTGTGGTTACCGGCGGCTGTGATTAGTCACACAGTAAGTGATCCAATTATAGCATCCCCCCCCACACACCCCACTTCATCTGTTTAAAAGGAAAAGCCCAGGCCTCCTGTAACTCGATTTCAGAATGGGTTTATATCCAAAAGAAAAAGGGGCCTGAAGTTGGAAAGGGAGGCATGGGCTGGGGAGCAACAACAAGAATTTTATTTGAAATCAAAGTGTTCTCCCTTTCGCAGAGCAAAGTTGCGGGTGTGTGGGGAAAGCCCTGTTTATGCCCAGCTCAGTGCCTTAAATAAGGTACTGGATGAAATTAGGGAGCTTTCAGGAGGTGGGAGCTGCCAGAGGGTGGGAAAGGCTCTCAGTGGGTATCAGCTGGTGTGGCTGTGTCTGCCGCGGGGCTCTGGCAGGTCGATCTGTCTCCTGCCACCGCAGTTTAGCGACCACCGAGACCAATCTCCTGCTGCTTCCCACCTGGACTGCTGCACAACTCTGCTGGATGTTTTATTTTTAAAAAGGATTTCAAGGACCCAGCTTGATTCGCCTTGCAAATGACTGCGGTTTTCAGAAACACGCTTCCCCTTCTGCTGGGTCCCAGCCCTCCCACACGCAAGCAGGGTTAGGGCAAGGCTGCCCTGCCCCAGCCTCCTCTCCCCCAGCTGGTGCAGGCGGTGAGAGCAGGTGATGGGCACCTGCGTCCCCCCATCGGGTGCGCCCCGGCCCCCTCCCCAGTGGCCACCACCGTGGTGTGAGAGGCGGGTGAGAGGGAGGAGGGAGGGAGGGAGAAAGGATGTTAATTTGCTGTGGTTGCAGGCTGTGGTGCCTGCCTGCTGAATGTGGAGCTGGGCACTGATATCCCTCACCACTTGGATGCCCCAAACTGGGGTCTTGCCTGCAGGAACCTGTGCTTTCCATATCCTACTTGCAGCCTCTGACAGAGCCCTCTGGAAAGGCATGCTGTTACTGCTATCTGTTACTATTATTTATTGTCTTTCTGTGCAGAGCAACCCCTAGGGCACAAGAAGGCTCAATAACACTGACGGATCCTTCTCCACCTCTCCTTGTATTCATGTTTCTTTGGTCATGCTGCAGTTAAACCTCATCTGAGAGCACGTTTACTTTCTTTTAGCACAATGTGGGTTGAAAAATGACCAAGCAGACGAGCAGTGGCACCACAACTTTGCTCCCACGTGGCTGAGCTTCACCCCACTGCACAGTTTTATGCTAGAGCTGTAAAACCTGGGAAAACTCCAATGGAGATCCCTGTTCTTTGGTGCTGTGGCACTCACAGGGCAAGTGATCACAGCCCTAGCCCTATACTAGTCATTTTGCTCTGGGGGCCATCAAGACTCTTCTGGGAAAAACCTCCCCACTTGGATAAAGGGGAATCTGTGACTCCTGTAACAGCCACCTCTGTCTCCATGCTGATAAACCATTCCTGGCTGAGGAATCTCTACCCTGGGTGTCATACAGCAATTTGGAGTAAGTTTCTAGGAGCTCATTTCTTGGCCTTTCAAGGTAATCACTGTCTGGCATTTTCTAAATTATTTCTGAGGGCGAGATACATGCGGACACCTCCATCTCCACCCACCAGATTTATTTCACAATGTACTTTGATTCAGCAAATTCTTGATTCCCTAGATGACTCAGAGATCTCCTGGAACTTTTCCAACAGGTGCCCTCTATTATGTTGATTGTGTTTAGATGTTGATGCTACCCTCTTGCTTGAACTTTCCTGCTCATCTTCCTGCTCTTTTGCCTGCCTGGAGAGCTTCTTCCCACTCCTGTCTCTGGCTCTCCTGCACCAGGTTGCACCCAGGTGAGCCTGTAAAGCTTTTCCTTCCTTCTGAACTACTCTAAGGGCTCACTTGTCCCTTCTTCCCTTAAAGTGAGGAAAACGTGCATCTGTTATGCACTCTCTCCTACCAAAGCAGGGGTCATGAAGGACAGTTTTGATGGAATGATCAGGCAACTGATTGTAGGTGCATTTTTGGGAGGTAGTGGGAAACTGTGTAGGCAAGGATAGAGGGGTTGTCTGGATGGAAGAGGAGGATGTGGTTGTTCCAGCCTTCAGTGCTGGCTCTGGAGACAAGAATATCCTCCCCCCTTCTCCATTAGTGATACAACAATAAAATATTGTACTCTTGAACCAGTGCCAACTCCATTACCAGCACTGCAGCCCAGGTGAGCAGATGCAGATGTCCAGGGCCTCGGAGAGCCTTTTTGCAGTAGAGGAGAAATGAATGACACAAAGTCTATGTCAAGGTGCTCCAACCCAGCCTGGTGCCCAGAGATCAGGCTGAGCATCAACCTCTGTGAGAGCTAAGGTAGGGAGGTGTGATGGGGGCTAACCTGCCTGCTACACGTCCCCTGAGACTGGAGCACTGGCTTCTGAGGGTACCACTTTCCCTGCAGACAGAGGGATCCTTGCATAGATAACCAAGCAGGTCAGAATATGTTGGGTTAACTTATTCTGAGTGCTATTTTTTCTCTGTTTGCAAACATGTGACAGTCCAAGGAGAATGTTAGATATGCAGCCTGGGGAACGTCCATTTTTTGCCCTACCAGTGTTTGTTTCTTGTTCAGAGCCAGGTGCAATCCCCCAGCAAGGCTGCATAAGCCCTTTTTCACCAAGCAGCTCATCCCTGCCCAAAGAACTACTTGTAACTGGGAGAGGGAGCATCTGACACACCCCAGCGGCCTTCACCAGCATCCTCTTCATGTAGCACTGCCTTTGTTCAGAGCTGCTCTCAACAAAAACACTACTGCTGTGTCCCAAGATTGAGTACTTGCATGTGTAGCAGTAGGATTGGGATGGCAGTGTGTAACAGGCACCTAGCATAAGTGAGCTGTCAGAAACATCACTGTTATTGCTTATTGTCTGCATATCAATGAGATAGAGAAGCAATTACCAAGGATAAGGATTATATTTTCTCCACGTCTTGGTAGAGCTGGGTCCTGACAGCAATTGGCCTGAATTTTAAAGCCTGATCCAAAACCCAGTTCAAGTTCTTCATGAGTAAAGAAGTGGAAGTAGGAACAAAATAATTTCCTTTAATGAACAGCAGGGAGGGAAGTTCCCAAATAATTATAAGTGTGTTTGCAGTGACTCCCACTGTTTTATGCCTGCGACCCCAGGTCAGATGTGGGGTTTTGTATAGACCCATCCATAAGTACATAATACACTTGTCAAGGATGAGATCTGCTCTGGTCTATTTTTCTGGCAGCTCAATAGCCATCATATTTTCAATGTTTTGTCCAGTCAATCACATCTTAAATCATGGGGTTTCCATCAATTCCCTCCACCACTCTTTGTTAGGACTCTTTCTCAGAGCTTGCAGTAACACTTTGAGCAGAGGAGGATGAGCCTCATTTGCAATACCTGTAAAGATGACTCATTTTATTTGCATTGACTGAATGCAAAACATAGTCCCTTGCAGTTGTTTCTGACTCTTAGCATTGTATGGGCCAAGGAGCACATGCTTACATGGCTGGGCAGGAAGCTGTGCAGAGCTTCCCCTGAGTAGCTGTCCTCACTTACTGTAGGCAATAGGCTCTCCTTGCTGACTAGCCCTGCTAGGATCATGAGCTGGGATGAGCAAGGCATCTTTGCCACATCCATCACCAATGCAGCTCCTGGGGACCCCGCCAGCATGTCTCCATGCCAGCAGACGGCCACTTCTGCTGCTCTGAATTTTTCCAGGCACTTTGCTGGTGGAGCTCTCTTGTGGGGTTTCAGATCCTACCTGTGGATTTTGGTGCCTAAGCCCAAGCTGTGAGGCTGCTGAGGTTGGTGCTTGTGTGCCATCATACCATCAGCAGCAAAACCCACTGATTTCCCCAGGACTAACCTATAATGTAGTGGAGCCATCACAGCAAAGGGTGATGGTCTGCAGCACAACACAAATTTTGCAAAGCCTCTCCTGACTGTATAATCTCTCCATGGGGTTTAACACAGGGCATTCTCATTTCCCCCCCTAGTTTTCCTTTCCAAGGCCATGTCCTGCAAATCAGGCACCACATCAGCCCACCATCCATGCATGCTCATCACTGCATCTGGAAAAAGAAAACCAGAATCCAGCCTGGGGCTGAAAATTGAATTGCACTTTGTGAATCACTGCGAGTGCAGAGCTGGGAGATGGGGAGTCAGGGTGTGACAGGGAACAGAGAATGTCCCTCTAACAGTGTATTCAGCCCGGCACAAGGCTTTCTCTCCAGAGGACAACCTTCTCAAACACAAATTTGCCTGGTGAAGTGCACTTTACCAGCACAACACCCAGAACAGCTGGATGCATCCCCACTCTGGCTCAGTATTGGCTGTGTGGAGTAGCTGGAGGTCAATTATCTCCCTAGCGATCGACAGAGGCTGGAGACTGCCGGAAAAGTGACATTGTCCCCCAGCCATGGCCACCACCTCCCCCACCATGGTGCAGCCCGGGCCTCCACTTCCCCTTGCCCGAGGCTCAGCATAACTGTGTCAGCGGGTCCGTGGGAGGGACGTGTAGCACAGGGCAGCGCGTCCTCAGCACCGTAACAGAGCACAGGGTCACCCTGGGGAGTGCTGGGCAAGTTTCTGGCATTCCTCATGGCCACGTGGGCACTCATGGCAAGGAAAGTCCACCACCTCTCCAGGGAGCAGCCCGGCCCCCTGGGGGTTTATGTAGCTCTGAGCTAAATAATTAATAGGCGTTAGATTACTTGCTGATTATTTGCTTCATGTCTGTCCACACAACACATACGTTTCCTCATATGTGTTGTGCAAAAACTGCCTAAAAAGTGCAAAGTAAGTTCTATAGGATTCCTGTTGTTGTCGCTGATCCTCTCAGTTATTCCCTCTCCTTTACACACACAGCAGTAGCTCCTGTTTATCCCCTCTGTGTTAGGCTAGGCTGCCATGCCCATCTCTCTTGGGGCTGTGGTGGGGTTTTAGTGGGGTTTCCCCACGTAGGGAAGTGGGTAGCTGCTGAGTAGGGCTTTTACCACATCCCTCCCGACTTCAATGGGAGCGAGGCACGCTGGCACCTTTTCACTCCCATCTGCATCTTTTGTGCTGAACGCTGTATTTATGCAGAGATTATTTTGGTACACTCACCCTGCTTTGCCTTCTGAGTCACTGATGTGCAAGCCAGCTCCTATCTGTGGCAGAGCCACAGTGCGTTGTTACCAGTTAGCACCCAGCCCAGGTAAATACTCCCTGCCCTTCAGCAGGGCTCGCCTGCTTGGCTCCGCTCCGCTAACCGCAGGCGCGCTCCGTCCCTGGTGAGCTCCTATCTGCTGCTAATGTCTTACTGCAACCTAGGCAACTTCCATGAGCCTAAGATATGTCCTTGCTGGTCTCGGTGGCATGCACTGTACAGAGCAAATGTTTGTTTTGTGATTCACGGTTTGGGAAAGTGCAAACGGTATGCTCAGAGAGAGCCCCTCCCCTCCACAACTCTATTGCTTTTCCTGTTGTATTTATTTTTTGTCCATCTCTTTATTTTTATTTATGTGCTTTCAAGAATCTCATAACATTTGGGGTCATTATTTAAAGTCTCAGGTCCTGGAGTCATGCAAATGACAGGAACTGCTGTTTTCAATGCAAGAATAAACAAAGCAAGAGTGAGTTTCTGCTTTCTCCAGTCACTAAGACATGCCAGATCCCTCAGCAGTCCCAATTGTCTGCAAAGAGAAAGCCACTGTGTTACTCTGAGGTGTGCTAAAACCACATGCTATCCTTTTCACTTCACTGGGAGGTTGAGCAGCTGACTCAGGCTGTGTGCTTCCGTCTGGTGGCGATGCTGCATTTACCCACTTTTGGGGGTGTGATGGCCAAGAGCGGCAAGGAGGTGGCCATGTGTCAGTGAGGAGCTGTCCCTGGGGCACTCAGGAGGTGGCCTTGGCGCAGAGGGATGTGGACCTGGAGCAGGGAGGAGACAGCCAAGGAGCGGGGCAGATCCCTAGGCAGGGAGGAAGGAAAGCACCCCCCACTCCTAATGGATTCCTTCAGATAAAAGGGCCCCAGCTACCTTTCTTCCCTATAATGGCCCCTGAGGCTCATGTCTTAAATTGGAAACAAAAGGATTGCTTTACATCACACAAGTGGGGCAGGAGCTGGTGGGGACAGAAGCACTTGAGTGGCATGGCCAGGGCTCCTGCCTCAGGGGAAAGCCGGGGGAGGGGTGCAGGCGGCCTTAACCTGGGTTTTGCCGCTGGCCTCTTGCTGGGAAACCCTTTGTTAACCTCTTCTCTGCTGCTCTGGTATCCACGAGCTCCGGGAGGGCTCTGGTGCCCTGGGGTATCCACACAAGTGGGTACATCAAGGTGCGCTTTGTGCTTGGCAGCATACCCAGCAATGACAGCATAAGGTCTCTGGTGGCTAAAAAAGGGAAAATAGTGCTAAAAAAAAGGAATTCTGCAATGAGACCTTAATAATGATAGCACAAACACAGTGAAGCCCAAAGTGGTGCAGCTGTGAGGCAGCAGGAGAGGCGCTTCCCATGGAGAGGGACATGAGGCGGCAGTGGGAGTGTGGGAGAAAACCCAGCACCCGGCTAGCGTGCAGCTTCCAGAGGCTCCAGCTGTGTGCTCGTCCTTTGTCTGCTCTCTCCTCTGGCAGCTTTCCGAGGGGTGGGCAGAGCAGGTGTGACAGCACCCGGGGAGCCGAGCACAGGCAAAACCAGGCGCTCAGCCGGCAGCTGGAGGCTGCAAGCGGAGGATGGATGCAGCAGCTCTGAGGATGCTGTGGCTGCTTGTGCTGCCCGGTGTGACCACTGTGCTCGGGAGAGCCATTGTGTCCCTCTGGCCTGACGTGTCCAGGACTTGATAAACCACCCGCTTTGGCAGCTGTGATTTTCCACACTCGGTCCCCACCCAGCTCCTTCCCTCTGTCCATTTTTGGGGGGTTGCGTGGGAGAGATTGCTGTAGGAAGAATAAACTGGCAAACAAAGTAAAAGAGACACCTTTGATTAGCAGCTAATAGGGGAAAATCGACTCTTTTGGGACCATCATCACCCTTGCCACATTGGATCAGAATGATGCTCTGTCAGTGCCCTGGTTTTGACCCTGTCCTGCACTGATCTGTTTGCAGGAGGATGCATGGACCTGGGCTGATTGACATCTCCAGGAGCACCCTTCTCAATCCCAGCAGCACAGCTTTGCCAGGTCCTGGTAGCATGACTTGCCTATGCCCATCCTAAACTCATTTGGGGAAGCATTGACTCTCCCGTGCTCTCAGGGCTGAAATGAACGTTTGAAGGAAAGCAGGTGATGTTTGAAATGTGCCCTGATAGGCTTTCCTTTGACTACAAATGTTTTGTTTGGCTTCATTGGAATCAGCTGAAAAAAAAGGTCTCTGTGGCTGGCTGATGTGGGCTGCTAAGGCTTTCAGCCTTGGAGGGAAGCTCTGTCCCTGCTCTGATGTTCAGAGTATAGGGCCCTCATTTCAGTCTGAGCAGCACCTGAGCTGCTCTCAGAGTCCAAATGAAGCTCTGATCCTGCCACTGAAATGCGTATGTTCACAGAAAAAAAGCAAAAAACAGTAAGTAAATAACAACATAAAATAAATTTCCTTTTTGAAGAGTAGGGTCAGGGGAAAATACTGGGAACTGCAAATGGCATCTCCCCCAGGAGCAAGCTCCAGCTTTTCAAAGGTGCAGTTCTCACAGAAGTAATAGGAGCAGCATCTGTGCTTGCAACTTTTAAGTGTGATTTGTCTGTAATTTCTTTGCAACCACCAATATTCTGCAGGGATTCTAGAGCTTGTTTTTAATGTGTGTTTTCTTTTCCATTGCAAAGGCCCAGCTATCTCTCTGAAAGCCCATATGCTCCTGTCCTGTTTGACTTTATCGCGCAGGAAATGGCCTCTGTCCAATTAGCAGCATGGGAATTAGCAGTGCTAGAAATTCACTGCTCCCCACTGTATTCCCCTCTGAGAGTGCTGAACTACAGCATTAAATTTTCTCTCTTTCTTTCTCTCTCTCTTTTTAAACAGCACCCAGAAGATTGAATGCATAGGCAGCAATTAGAAAAGCACTGTTAGTGCCAAAGTCAGGAAATGCAGCTGTTAAATCCCTAGCCATACTAGAGCAGAGATATTTCAGGTAACTTGTGTTTTTAAGTTCAATTTTCTTCTGGTTTAGCATGTATTGCTTAAACTGCAAGGTGTTAATGGTGACAGTTCTTGTGATTCATCATGAAATCATAACATTTGATATGTCACTTAAGGCCAAACCTTGGGAGTCCTACAAATAATAGAAAAATTCGTTTTAGCACCCTTAGGTTTGGAAAAAGCACACTGAGCATCACCAAACTGCAAACAAAAGGTAAAATAAAGAAACACAACTTCATACATACACCTACATACATAATTGTATACATCTGTACCTGAATTGTCATTTTTTAATCCAACTGCGCAATGTTTTGCTGGGAAGGGGGGAAAGAAACACGTGCTCTTTGTATGCTTGGGATTGACGTTTCTGCATGAACAACATGAGTCATAAAAAGGAGGAATTCATCTGAGATAACATTATTACAATACCTTATTTCTCATGTCCTGTGTTCGAGCTCTTACCAATGTGACTTTAATGGGGCATGTTTCTATGACTGTGCGTATTTACCGTGTAAAAGAGAGAGCTCTCTTTTGTGATGAATGCAAAGAATGCAAAGGAAACTTTTTATTTAGGCTGCTGGACACAGACCAAAGCTGTGGTTTTTCCTAGCTGTCTAGCTCCCAGACTGACTCTCACAGTGGGTGCCTAGTGTCACTGTAATGGGTTTTTCTAAGTCCTGGCCTGGATTAGCAGCCACAGATCAGAGTGAGATGCTGAGCACACTACAGGCAGCTTACCTTTTGTCATAGCAATTTTGAAAAAAATGCCTGTATCCTTCGAAGCATGCCTTTAATCATTTGCATTGGCCAGTGCGGTCAGTGTTTGAGGCAGTAAGCTGCTGCTAGATCCCTTTCTGCCTATTTATTTGTTCACAGTCACAGACAAGAGCAAATGCTATTGCTGATATTATTTAATTACCTGGTGCCAAGAAACCTCTGTAAGGCCAGCTTCCAGTTGCACCGGATATTCTGCAATATTATCTTCAAGCATAAGGCCTAAAATGTAAGATATAAACCACAGCTACTGGGAGAAACTGATGGAAAGGCAGCAAAGCATCTGTGTAGCCTGGGAGCAAGTGACCCTTGTGTGGGGCATCCTGCTCCCCTCCTTCCCAGCTGGGAATTTACTAAAATTGTTTGATATATCAGAGGACTTTTAGAGATTCAGATTTCTTTTCCGTATTGACTGGAACAGAGCTGTATGAGGTCCTGCATGTCTGCATTACCAAACACCAGTAACGACTGGGCCTGCACTGGCACAAACCGAGGGAAGAACCAGGGAGCTGCCAGAGGAGCGAGGGTGTCTTTTCATTCTGGAAAATCTTTGGCCAAAATAGGGGAGAATAAACAAAAGAGAGCTGAGTTTTCTTACTGAAGGCTTGTGTAATGCTCTTGGGAGAAAAACAGCCGGCCAGTGAGGGTCATCAGTGTTGAGCTCGGTAGAACTTAGTCACACAGCGCAGTGTGAGCAGGGGAAGGTGCCTGGATGGCCGAAATCAGCTGATGACATCCGTGGTGGTCTGGAGGCAGCCTGGAGGGTCACTTTCCCTGACAAATGTGAGGAGCTCCTGCTCTATCATTCAGCAGTGAGAAATGAGATAAAGGAGTGCTGGAGAGGGTCTGGACAACAGTAAGCCTACTACACAGGGCAGAGGAACACAAATAGTGTTTGGAATAACACTGTTTTTCTTAATAAATGCTGATTTCCTTATTTTTCAAGAGAGATTTATCTGAAATGTGTAAAATAGGGACATTCATATTTACCAGTGTTCCTGGCAGCATGTTGTTTTACCTCAGTGTTTGGTGCCAAGAATTCCTGGGTTAGTGTAATTGCATCGCACCTGTATGGGGGCTTGAACTGCTAATTTATGCAAGCAGTGTGGGCTCATTTCCACGGTGTCCCTTTTGAAGGAGAATTGTGATTGTTTGTAGCAGGAAGGCACTGAGGTGCGGGATCGCTCCCGTTGCTGCCCCATGGGGCGGGCAGCTCGGCATCAGCCCCAGCCACCGATCCGCACGGGAGCGCTGGGTCCTCCCTTAATTAGCCCCGGCCTGCGGTGGCTGACAGGCTCTCGGCCATTTTAATGAAAAGCCGTGTTCCAGCAGTGACCTTGGTCTAACCGGGAAGTGCCAATCACAGCCGGAACGACTGTCACAGCCATCACAGCCAGCACGCTGGGGGCCGCGGGCCCGCATCAAGGCAGCAGTGCTGTGTGCGGCCTCCTGCAGCCTTCCTGCAGCAGGCGGGGGAAGCCCTCAGCCCGGAGCCACGGAATTGGCACATTCCCTTCCCACCATGTGCTCCAGCACTTCTCTGAGGGGTTAGCTACTCTGTGGCATCGGTGACAAACCCTTCCTGTGTTTGGCAGCTAACAACCGTGCAAATGTCTCCTCCATTTTGCCCCTGACCTTTCCTGGGGCAGCTGGGGCTGGCTGTGCGCAGGATCCATGCAGCCTGGCTGAAGGCTGAGGCACCTCGTACCGCTGCTCCTGGATATTCTGGCTGTTGGGGATCAGCCCAGGGCCCCGTCTCCCCAAAACCTCTCCTTTGTTCTGCACTTCATTCCCTATTCATGTGAACGCCTCGGTGCGATGCTGTCTCTCTCCTTCCCTGACTCTGCAGGAATCAGCGGTCGCTCCCCTCTCCATCTGCTGCTGCAGAAGGCTCCTGGGCTGCACATTGCCCTTCCCCCCCTATTTGTACACCTCCCCCTCCCTCTTCGTTCCCTCTTCCTCCACCCCCTGCAAAAGTCCTCCAGAGTCAGCTGTCACTTGGTTTTATTTTCTCAGGGCTCCCATCGCACAGTCACATCTGACTTGCCGCTGCTACTCCTCCACGGCTTGGGGAAAACGTGGCCAACTTTTGCCTGGTGTCAGCTTCACAGCCCAGGCCTCCCTCCTCCTCCCTGGGGGTGGTGGGAGCTGTTACCATGCCATCTCCCCTCCTTTCTTATCGCTGCAGCTGGCATGACTGGGCTGGGCTGTGCAGAGCAGCCCCCTGCGAGTCTGCTCAATAGGGCCAGCCTCCCCTCCCTGCCCTTGCCAGGCTCAGCAGTGACTCTGACTTCCCCCTTCCCCGCCCTCACAGTGGTGAGGAAGGTCAGCTTGCCCTGGATGGAGATGGGGATGCTTGTTTGTGGGTGGTGGACTCACGGCAATTTCAGGAGGTGGACGGTACCTCTTATACTAAAACGAGGGCTCCTAGCAGTGCTGGGGAGGTGCCAGATGCTTTTGGGGGGCTCTGCCAGAGCAAAGCATAGATGGCTCTACTAGCACACTCAGGGCTCCAGCATGCCACCAGCTGTGCAGCGCTCCTGGCCCCGTGCTGTGCTGCCCAACCGGGCTGCCGGTCCCGATGGTTCATAATGAATTGACCCTTTCCTGCTTTCCTGCTTGTCCTTGTGCGGTCGCCCTGGGGCACGGTTCATTTTACTCTCTTCTTTAATGAGTCAAAGGGGTCCAGTTGGAGGCTGTCCAAGACTAAGCTTCCTGCGTTTCTTTACCCTTTCTATGAGCTTAATGAATACGCCACCAAAAAAACTCATTAGATGTAATGTCAGTTCTATTTCTGACACTCCCTCTTGGAGAAACTGCATCCTGCGCTGGCAGGGAGGTGAACCTGAGAGCCACAAATAAACACCAAGCACCTCCTGCCTCTTCTTGTCTGTCCTTCCCTTTTCCTTGCTTGAACAGGAGCAAAGGATGTGCACAAGAGGAAGGAGGATCCATTAGCCTCCCTAACTTCTCACCATCTATTTATCAAATACCATGGTTACTCTTCCTCTCAGCCCCCTGCAGCTAGAAACAAAAACCCCCAAACTGCAGCTTTTTGCCCTTTATTGCTGCCCTTGCTGCTGCTGTTTTGATGGTTTGCAGGAAGAGGAGCCCTTACCCAGCACTGCACATACCGGTGCTGCTGGGAGGCAGTCATCCCTGTTTGCTGTGGGTGAATCAGACCTCCACGACGGGTGAATCACTGGAGTATTTGACATGTCAGAGTGGTGGAAAATGATTCACTCGAGTTTTGATCTCTGGAGAATATTTTTTTTCCCCTACTCGTGAAATTCGGGATTGTTGCAGGGTTTGTTTGGGTCCCGTCAATCCTTTCCATGGAATCAGGCGTTCACTGAGGGAGAGAGAAATGATGAGAGGAAAGATGGAGGGGGAAAAAACAGAGCTTTAGAAATGCAGTTAGTTAGCTGGGAGCAGCTCCCTCGTGCTGCCTGTCCTTCACTATCTCTTGTCACATACGTGTGAGTGCAGCGAGGTGCCAGGAAGGGAGAAGCAGCTGAACAAAGAGGATGTGGTTACTCTGCAGTGTACTGCATCTCCGCTAGAAAGTTGCAAAATGCATTCCACCTACACTGTGAGCCCCTTGAGCCCTGCCCAGCAGTGTGGGAGAAATGTTCTACTTCTGCCTTTGCATTTCACTTTCTACAGCTGTATTTTTCAATGTAACGTTATTTTGTCATCTGGTGAGGAGGCCTCCTCTTTTGTGCTCAGGTATTCTCAGCTCTTGGAACTGCAAAACATAATATGGCTTTTGATGCAGCAGAAGTGCTAACATCCTTATAAAAAATCCTATTTGTGTTTGAATTTGAACAAGGCATTACAGTGATTTAAAGGGTACAAGTCAGCACGCCAAGATTAGTAGCTTCCTATTGGTCTTAATCTTGTTCCCTTACCATTTTCAAAGATATATTAATAGCTTCAATTTTTAATTTGAATTTTTCTTCCCTGTAAGGTATCATTAAGTTGAAAAGTGCAAATGAATGACACTGCTAATTTGGTCTGCTTGACTGTCTATGCCTACTGTCAGAGGGCCAGATGTTTCCTAGTTGGATCCCCATGAGAATATTAGTTATAGAGTAGACTGTGTCCTCTTGGGGCATGGAGAAGGTGGTGGTGGTTCTAAGCCACCTTTAATATTTTTGGCTGTGCCAGGGCTGGAGCAGCCCCTGTGACTTACTTTTGCCCACTTTCCCCAATTCACATCTCAGGAGAGAGCAGCTGCTGCATATGGCCCCTTGGTGCTAGTGCGGGTCACAGGATGGTCTCCAGGTTGCAGAATGAGGCCACACATCATGAGCACATGCAGACAGAAGGGTTTTCTGACTCGCTTGTGCAAAGTACCACTAGAAGTGATCCTACCTAGATACTAATGATCATTTCTTTTTGGATTTTGCATTATTTTATTTATTATTTCATCCTAATTAATACCGTGATGCATAAAAGCTTCTTGCACAATTAAAATGATATAGTAATAATACAGAAGATGGGAATCTCTGGATCTAATTGACAGAGGGAAGTAGCAATTAGTGGAGCTATCTTTAGCTTTTTGGCCCTTTGCAAGGACAACAGAGAACTACCAAATATGGGGTTGGGAAGGCACTGTTTTAAAAAATCTGCTAGGAAAACACTCATGCACTGAATTGCTTAGTTCTGTGTCTATTCACCTCTGAAACAGCCCCTTGTTTCTTTTTTTTTCTCTTTCCAGATGAAGCTGCCTTACATCCCTTAACCCCACCTCCTCTGGGAGAGATGGAAATTCTACTGGGAAGCCCTAGCAGGGCTTAGCACTGCCAGAACATGAACTCCCTGGCTGCCACCTCCTTGTTGGACTGGGGACACACTGGGGCTGGCAGCTGGCAAAAAAAAGAGAAAAACAAACCACAGGAATCCCACTTCTGAGGAATCTGGTCATTTCAAGGTTCCCCTATAGATTCACATGTTTTAAAGTCCGGGAGGGACAATTACATTCTGACCCCTGGTGCAACGCAATCCATCGAATTTCTCTGAGTGTTGCTGGTGCTCAGGCAGATGAAATGAGTTTGTACTCCTTAATGTGCTCTCCTTAGCTCTGGTCTCGTCTCTCAGACACCCCCCCCTTACCACTCATTGTCTCCTATTCAATACCACATGTGTGCGTGGGTGTGTTCTCAGGTTTTCCTGAAGCAGCACCCCAACAGTGGCAAACCTCTCCCGCGGCTGCCCCCGTTCCGTTCCCAGAGGTGTCAGGACATCTCTGAGTATCCCAGCCATCACAGCTGTGAAGGATGTGGTGCTCCCCAAACTGTTTTCATTGCAGCTTGCCTTGTGTTACAGTGCAGGGAGCAGGCAGAGAGCAGGAATCCTCCCCCAAGCCTGGAGATGGCAGAGCAGAAACGATGCCTAAAGGAGGGCTTGCTGTACAACTGACCTGAAGTGCATAACTTGTTGGAAAACAATATGCAACAAGTGAGGATTTGCCCTCCTACCAACTGGAAAGTGCCAGAGCACCTCCAGCTTTACCTGAAATATTCACATGTGTGTTGTCACCAAATCAGAGCCTCACCTCTCAGCCAAGCAGATGCAAGAGGGTGTTACTCCTTTTTTGGTCTGTTTATTTACTTACCTACTCGTTCAGAGCAGATGTCTTCTAGCTGTTCTAGCTGGGCAGCAAAGCTTGAAGACTCAGGCCAGGGAGCAAATAAAAGGAACTCCAACTCTATTATTTAAAAAGAAAATAAAATGCATCTCATGATCTGCTAAGCGTGTCCCCCTGTCTGCAGCAGGCCTGACTGGTGCTTCTGGACTGATTGGTTGGCAGTGCTGTCATTTCTAACAGCTTTCCAGCCTTCCCACAGGAGTGGTATGGTGGTTGATATGTCTGAGGTTGTGTTTCAGCCTGCTGCTGCCTTTAAAATGGTTGAAAGTCCTTAGCATAGGGAGCACAGGTGCCTAAAAATCCCTTCGTGTTGTGCCTCTTTTCCACAGCTCCAATTCACTCCCCATTATAAACAATGTGATAACTTAATTCTGATGGGCCGACTACGGTGCTTTAGTGTGCTATAAAACACAAATTTAGGCAGCGCATAAAATAAGCTTTTCCTGCCATATGACACAAACCACAACTGTCTGGCATGGACACACAAGCCAGAATCTGAAGAAAGCAAAGCACAAAGCCAGACGCGATCTTTGATCATATGTTGTTTAAAATTAACAGCACAGATCATAACCACACTTAAATAACACATCTGTCTGGGGGGTTAGATAGTACCGCACAATATGTTCTTTTAATTCATTATGCATTTGAATCCCTCCCAAGTAACAGGTGGTTTTCTGACAACGTGGTGTGCCAAAAAATGCTAGAGAAAGGGCTCGCTGATTGTTATCCTTGGAGGTGAGGAAGCACAGGTTCCTGGAGAGCAGTGAGCTCTGGTTCCCTTAACTCTTTTGCTGCTGGCTCTCCATCAACTCCTGCAGCTATTAGTGCCCTGCCTGAATTGTAGCACCTGCCTTCACCTCTCTGGGTTTGCTCTCCAGCCCTTAGACTGTACTGTGGGGCAGAAGCTGTGTCCCAAGACAGGGCAGTAATGGAAGTGTGGCTGGATCTGTGCTTCCGGGGATGGAGACCTGCTGCCCAAGGGATTCTGGATCAGGTTCCAATGATGAGACTGAACAAGCATACTCTTCTTCAGAGTAGGTGTCTAATAACCTTAGAGACCCTTTATGACCACCCGGAAGGAAATGGTACCTTCAGAGGAGGGCTCCTCCCAGGCCATAACTGTCCATCTCAAACATGACTAGTTTGTCCCCATGAACTGTGAAGTGAGTGATGAGCTCAGATGTTCATGTTCACATTGCAGACAGGTTTTAGAAGGGTGCGTCCCACCCAAGCTGCTCACATACTGCTCAGGGCTGTGTCAACACAGCCCTGCATTGCCCCCTGCCCAGAGCATGATTTAAGGGCATGTGGACAAGAAGCTGGGTTCTCCTGCCCCTGCCCCCACATGGTGTTCCACTGAACAGTGACCATCACACATGGAGAAGAAACTGCACAGATGAGCCAGCCATAGCATGAAGCATGGACATGATTAATGGCACCTCATTACACCTGACAGCAACTGCTAAAGCTTACAAAATTAGTCACATCTTTTAAAAACCTAGCTGCAGTGTCTGGAGCCCTGTACTGATGAATTCCCAGGCTGGCTGCACACTGTGGCCTTGCTTGGGCTGCCAAGGTAGAGCCCAGCTGAATGGAGAAGGAAGGAATTGCAAGAAGAATCCTGTCTTCAATCCTTGCCCAGTGAGATGAGCTCAGTACTGACAGCAGAGATGTGTGTCTCTTGATATCCTCAAATTATAACAATCATTCATTTTGACCTATTCTTTGTACAAGCTGCTCCTGGAGGTGGGGGAAGGAAGGACATGGCTTCCTCTGGGCTTTGCTCATTTTTCACCAAATAAATTCACCAGAGGATGATGGAAAGCATTTCCCTCCCTCTGGGAGCCTTTTGATCTTTGTGCCCTGGGACCAGGGCAATTGCTTCCTCTGGGTGCCTGACCCAGGTTCCATCTCACCTAGTTGCACCTGCTGCAGAGCAGCCAGGGAGTTGGGCAGAGCTACTCAAGCTGCAGGCTTTCCCACATCTAATGGCACATCAGCCCTCAGGTCCTCCTGGGTCACTTGTCACATGCTGTCTGGGCTGAGGTTTGCCCAGAACAGGTTTCCAGCTCAGTGGCCATAGCTGCTGAGATGAGGTTCAGTAAAACAAACTTCTCAGACACATGTTGTGAGGTTAAAGTGAGCCTATGGAGGCACAGGAAGTTCTGGAGAGCTGCAGTGTGATTCAACCCTGGCTGCTCTGCTAATCACAGAGGGGCTTTGGGAAAAGCCTGGCCTTGAGCTGATGGGACCACCTGAGCCTGCAGAAACAGATGGGAGAAGGGTGCAGCTAGCGGTGCTGTCTAACCACAAAAGTCGGTTTTCTCACTGCTTGCAAATTAGACTTTCTAAGAACAGCACCTGTGCAAAGCTCAGATAAGCAGCGTCAGTGCTGGTGTGGCGAAGAGGTGGGACCTTCCCTCTCAGCCCTGCACCCCGGATGGAGGGGTTGCCCCATGGCTCACACCTCCAGCCGCAGGAGGAAGTCATTCCCCAGTGCTTGGCAAGGAAGTGACACATCGCACCTAAACGTGAGGGGTACATGAGTTCAGGGCCATGGGGCGGCCAGGGGAAGAGCAACAGGCTGTGGCCCTGGTGCAGGGTGCAAGATGAGAGGCTGGGCAGGTGGGGAGGGCTGGCTGGGCAGTGGGTGAGGACCTCCAGAGCAGAAAACCAACAAGCGGATGATGTCCTTGTCCCATGAAAGCCTGGGTTTCATGTTTGTCCCCTGGGTGGCAGAGCCCAGCTGTCAGCCAGCGTTCAGGGGGGATGAAGCCGTGTGTTTACATGAGCGATCATGTGGTAACCTCTTCCAGCTTGTGGGCAACTCACAGGGTTACCTCATCGGCAGCCGGATTACCTCATCAGTGTGAAATGTGGCAAGTGCAAGGCAGGAGCAGGGCAGGCAGCCCTCTGGGGTATGGCTCCCTCGTTAGTGAGCTGTGGAGGAGCTGGCCTTCCTGGCTGCACAGGAAGCAAACTGGATATCTGTTAGTGTTGTAATTATCTCAATGCAAGAGGTTCCACATAAATCAGCTGTGTGGCATGGGGGTGTGTGGGGGGTTTCCGCCAGCCCCACGCTGTGAGGTGCGTGCCCTGTGCTGGCCGTGCTCCTTGTGGGGTCTGTGTGAGGAGCATTGGGCTGCTGGGCTCTGACCCTCCTCCCAGAGCTGCGGTGCATCCTCTGGCTTAAGCGTATTTCATGACCTGCATTGCTCTGCTTCACCTTTTCAAAAGCAAAGCAACAAACAATACATGTATAAGTAAAAAGCCGCATGTGATGCCTAGGAATATATAATGCATTATCGGTGCCATAGGCGGCGGAGTTTATTAGCCCGTCAGGCTATTCACAATGTAAAGGACATACTGACCTAGAATGATCTCTTCCTTCCAATCAGCATTTACACTGTAACAGGAGGAGAGACAGCATTTGTGCATTTGTAAGGTTAACCCTTTGGGGTACCCTTGCAGATATTTACCCTAGGATTTTATTTACAATCCCAACCCCGGCAGGCTGTATTTATCTCTAATCAACACTTTTATTAATCAGGGAAGGTGTGAGCTGAAGGCCACCACTTCTGAAAACAAACATATTTTAAATTCCTTAGAGCTCGCATGTATGTATGTATTTGTGCGTGTGTGTGTATTTCTCTGTCTCCCTAGCTATTTATCATGTCCGGTTGGACACATTGTGCGAGCCCAGCTGCTCTTATCTGGCATGGGGTAGCATATTAAAAAGAAGATTAAGATTACCGTTTTGCTTTATTTTGTTTCTCAAAGCTTGATATGCATAACCAGAACTTGTGTGTGTGTGTGTGTGTGTGTGCGTGTGTGCAGAATAACCGTTGTAGGCAGCTTTTGCTCTCAGTGTCTCCAGGCAGTAGGTAAGGCACATCTGGAGCTTGCAGCATCCTGGAGATGGTTGCTCTAATCCCAGGAGCACGGGTCGCGCTGGGAATGGGGGCCTGGTATCCATGGTGAGGCTCCCTATCTTGCAGTGCCAGGTGTGTGCACGTGCGCTATTTCTTGGAAAGGCCGTCCTTGGGGGAAGGGGGAAACCAAGAGAGAGGTAATTAGGAGCTACCTTCCACAACTGAGCCAGCTCATCAGGGATGGGGATGGGAAGGACGGTGCTGGGAGCAGGTGATGTGTGATGTGCAGCCTGCCAGTGGCCATGTTGGTTCTCTCTTTCTTCCTTTCTCTCTCTTTCTCTCTTTCTTTTTCTTCCTCTCTCTTTCTTCTTCTCTTCCTTCCTCTCTTCCTTCCTCCCTTTCTCATGCCCTCTCATACTCTCTCCTCACATGCTCTCTCTTTCATTCTTGTTAGCTTTTCTTACTTTCTCTCTTCTTTCCTCCTTCTATCCCCCCTCCTTCTTTCCCCACACCCCGTATCCCTTTCTTTCTCTGTCTGTATTAGCAGAACAAGAAAAAGGCATATGGGTGGAAAATGGAGGTTCTGAACTAATTCCAGAAGGCTCTGTTTGACAGCGTCAGTGCTAGTTGTTCTCTATCTTGAAATAAGATCCATATTCGGATCAATAGAGATTTGTGTGTGGGGAAGTGTTCCTTTTATTTCTTTGTCAACTCAATATGGCAGAACTGCTGAAAAAAACATGCTGTGGAAGCTACTAGCACTAGAGTAGTTATTAAAGCAAACTCCTTCTGGCTGCACTGTGTGTACAGTTCAAGTACTTCCATACATAGACCTAAAGCATGGCTGAGTACAGACCTACACTATTTGGTTCTATATATGTAAGAACGTTCCTGTTTTGCTTATGGAAGGTGGAAGACTCTCAGATCCTGCTCCAGCTTCCCAGCACCCTGGAGCCCCAAAGGCAGCGTGGTGCTGCCTTAAGCTCCCAGCAAAAATTGGGTGAATATGGCTCATAATCCAAGATTAAATGGATTTAAGGGGTGAAGAGGCAAATCCTCCTTCTGTTCTGTGTTTTACAATTCTGTTTTGAAAGGAAAAGGATGCATAATTATGGTAAACCTTCCCTCCACTCCAAGCCCTAGGTCATACTGGAAAAAAACATGTTGTAACCACTAGTCCTTACGCAGCACTAGGCTTCATATAAGATCAAGATCTGACACAATCAGACATGGAAATGCTTTTCTTAACTAATTTACTATTTAAGTAATGCTCACTAATGTCTTTCTCTTGAGCTTTGCTGCTGTCTTCAAGGCAAGCAAGGTGAAGGCTCCAAGTGCTGGGGCAGGCATGAGCCACCATTTGGCATTAACATTTTTGAACTCAAAGAATTATGAGAGGAACTCACAATTCTCTTGTGCAGGTGAAATTAGAGAGAGAAAGATATGACTCATTTGTGGGGCAAATTGAGCCTGCCAGCTGGGCTTCATTCAGCTGAAAAATACACCCGTGTGGCTGCAGAGAAGCCAACCAGAACTAACCAGAGGGGTGCAAATCTTCCAGTCAAACTGCAAATTGGGAACAACAAAGCAAATCATTCAGGTAGAAGGCATGCAAAATGCAATTGGTTCTCTTGCACTTTACCTTGAATGGATTAAATCTGGCACTCGATGCGCGAACCCACAAGCGCTTGAACGGTAGTAAGCTGGCATGAGGCTGGCTATAATTAGAAGTGATATCTGCTCAGAATTAAAGTGCCAAATGTGCCTTCAGGTGTATTCACTCTCCATCTTGCCTTTTAGTCCAGGCCTGACACATTTGGGATTCTTGCCACAGGAACCGTACCAAATGACTCACTCACAGTGGTAGCCGTGTGCTGAAGATTGCATCCTACAGAATCAGTGGGCCTGGAGTTTAACATGACAGGCAAAACCTCAGGAGACTGACATATGGTCACTTGGCTCAAATAAGCTCCTTCAGACTTGAAAATATATCTAGCCTTTGTCTAAATTCTCTTCCTCTTTCTTTCTGTTGTTTCTACAATTGTAGCATTTCTTGTCCGGTTCCTGCCATGTTTTGTTTTTCTCTGTCCTCTCTTTCTTCTACCTCCACTTGTCTCAGTGTGTTCAGACTCTCGGTCAGTCCCCATTCTCAAATTCCTCTTTCCTGTTAGCAGCAGGACCCACAAGCTCTCTGATTTCTCTTGATTCTCCAGCAGCATCTGAGGTTTTACAGCCCCCCTGGAAGCTCAGCTGTAAAGACTGGAATGCTCTCTGCTCCTCTCTCTATGGTTGCTCTCTTGGTTGCTGGTATAATAAGGCACAGATCTGCAAAACCACTTAGAAGCTGCAGAGACCAGCTGCTGGGTCTTCTGGTGGAGTTTACAGCCCGATAGCAGTGCCTGGGTAGGCAGCAAACCTGGAGAAGTGTGGGCGGTTGGGCTGATCATAGAATCATCACAGAATCACAGAATGGCTTGGGTTGAAAAGTACCTCAAAGATCATGTAGTTTCAACCCCCTGCTATGTGCAGGGTCGCCAACCACTAGAGCAGGCTGCCCAGAGCCGCATCCAGCCTGGCCTTGAATGCCTCCAGGGATGGGGCATCCACAACCTCCTTGGGCAACCTGTTCCAGTGCGTCACCACCCTCTGAGTGAAAAACTTCCTCCTAATATCTAACCTAAACCTCCCCTGTCTTAGTTTAAAACCATTCCCCCTTGTCCTATCACTATCTTCCCATGTAAACAGTTGTTCCCCCTCCTGCTTATATGCTCCCTTCAAGTACTGGAAGGCCACGATGAGGTCTCCCTGGAGCCTTCTCTTCTCCAAGCTAAACAAGCCCAGTTCCCTCAACCTTTCTTCATAGGAGAGGTGCTCCAGCCTTCTGATCATCTTAGTGGCCCTCCTCTGGACCCATTTCAAAAGCTCTGTGTCTTTCTTGTGCTGGGGGCTGATCCTCTGGGGCAGGTAATTAATAGTAGGGAGCACCACACCTCCTGCCTCACTGGAGAGGCTTTTCTTTTTAACAACAACAACAACAACAACAAAAACCAAACAAACCAACACCAACCTGATTTTAGTGTTTTAGACAAGATAAAATACCAGTCCCCTGCATTTTTTAAGTCAGGGCATCTTTTGATACCTGTTGATCTTGACCATTTTATAGATTTTGTAGCATCTTGTGCTTGGCAAGTCAAGAACAGAAAGGGAGACTTACTCTTCACACAATTCCCGTTAAATCAGAATGATAATATGTATTGAATGACGTTGCTTAAATCAATGCAAATTGATTGAGGTCCTCAGAGCATCTGAAAGATAACAGCAGAAGAGAGACAAATTTCCTAAAGGGATATTCATGGCCATTTTTATAGTTGCCACACAACTTCTTCCCCAGAGGAAAAACTCACAGGTCATTGGAGGAGGTGACACGCTTTGCCTTGAAATTGAGAGCCTATGTAAGATAAGTAATGGTGCTTTCTTAGTGCTGTTATACCTCTTTTTTCTTTTAACTTCTGTAACTGCTGATAAATTATGTTGACCGTTGGATTATGGTCAGCAGGGAGTCTTGAAGAAAAAGATTTTGGTTGCCTTAATGAGGAAGCGGGGAGGAGGAGGATGAGGGAGGGGGATTTTAATGGAGAAAACAAACATCACCAAGACACGAGGCCGTTGATTTTCAGCAGTATTGCATGCAAAACCAGGGAACCTGAAGAGCCAAGCTGCCTCCACTGAATTTTTGTCTATCTATCTCCTCCATTCTGCTCATAGTCAGAGGCAGCTCACATAGCTGTCTTTGTGATAAAGCTTACAAGCAAATTGGACAGGGTGTCAGGCTGGCTATGAAATATGACAAATTAACAGCCAAGGCTGCTACTGCCCTGGTTACAGACACTTCATTTAGAAGTTATCATGTTACTGGATGCTTTGTGTAATTTGTGATGATACTGATTGTGATAAATTGCAATATTCAGGTAAAAATTTCACCGCTCATTCCTGAAGCAGAATATTGAGGGAGGAAACGGCTGTCAGTACTGCACCACTTAACTTCAGGCCCCAAATGAGAAAAGATCTCACAATAACAATAAAATTCTCAGTCACTGAGCAATGTAATTAAATTAAGCTAATTACATTACAATTAGCAAATCTTTAATTTATTTTTAATGCGCTGATTAAACATTATGTGGTAACCATAAAGCTTTCTGAACAGTAATCCTGTTGGATAAGCACTGACACCAAACCGGGGTCATTGCTTGATGCTGGAGTATTTCCTGAAGTAATAAATAATTGCTCTTTATATCCAGCTTGAAAAGAGTTCACATACAAATATTCCAGGCACAGACTTTATTCCCTTCCTTCCCTTTACCTTGATGGCTGATAATGAAAAAATGAGTGCTCTGTTTCTACCATGGATTGTTTGCGTGTTTATTGGATAGTCTGTTTTAAAGCTGGCAATTATCTCCGAGGACCTACACAACCCCTTTTCAAGTGATTCCCTACTGGTTTATCAGAGGTTCCTCTTTTTTTCTTTAGGAGTCCCTGTGAGAAAGGACTGGGGAACATGGCCTGTGGCAAGATCTGCATCCCAAATGAAGGTGCATCTCACACCAGATAAAAGAGAAAAAATCACGCGTGTTAAATGTAACTGGAAGGAAAACGTATGCCTAAGTGTAAAGATCCTGTCTGGACTTACTGGCACTTAGACTGTGCAGATCCTTCAGCCTTCGATATTAAAGCTCCCAAGGCATCTAGCACTGTTTTGGAGTATGCCTAACCAGTGCTCCTGTCTTGACTAAGCTGTGCAAGGGCGTACTTATCTGACATTTAAGCTGGATTAGAAACCATGAACTATGTGTTCATCTACTTATCTTCTTTCAGGGCTCAGCCTCACAAGGACAAATTGCCTGCTGCTCTGCCAGATCCAACCGCACAAGGAATGGCCGCAGTGACAATCACCTTCTTATAAGGTTCTGCCCAAGAGACCAGCCCCTTGCTCTACTGCCTCACTCAAGTAGGGAGGGTTTGTTGTGCTTGCAGCCCATGGAGCTGGAAGGAGCAGCTCTCTGTCTTGGACTTGCCCTGGACTGGCTCAAGGGCCCCTGTTCCCACAGCCTCCTCTGTTTCCAAAGGCAAAATGTACAAACCAGTGTCAGAGAAGCATATGTGGGGGTCACCTCTTTGACCATTAGGCCTCAGAGTTAGTATTCTTCTTTCTCATTCAATAAATATATACATTTTTTCCTGGAAAACAGGACTGGATTGTAAAGGGAAGTGAAGGATGATATTTCCAACTCATATGCCTTATAGAGAGGGTGACCAAGAGCCTTCTGCATGGAATAGCAAATCTCCTCAGGCACAAATGGGGAGAGAGCACTTTGGGTGAGATTCCTTAGCTGTTATGAAAAATGAAGGATTTCAGAGATGTGTCTCCTTTTTCAAGGAACAAAATTGGGACCATGCTCAGTTCTGCCAGAAAGAAGCACACAAAATGAAAAAGCTCAATGTAAAATATCTAAGCTCTGGAGAGAAGTGGGATTTTAAATGCACCCCTATGCTCCATCCTCAGAGTTCTCCCATGTGAGGCTCCAGATGGCTGCTTGCTCAGCACACTGGTTTTTGCAGCTCAGAGGTGTGTGTGGGTTAGGGACAAACGCCATGATCTTAAAAACTGTGGGCCCAGCTGTACATTTCCCTTGTCTGCTTGATGAGGTGAGGGAGAGGGACACACAGGAATCAGAGCAGCTCCAAGCCCTACATACCCTTCACAGATGATCCCTGCTGGTACCAGGCCCACGAGAAGACTGGGCTTTTGTCCCTGTGTCAGATTTGTTGATGTAAAGCGCCTACCCAGCTCCTGGGCCCTGAGCTTTTATCTCCACAGGGCTCTCTGCTTCTCCAAGTAGATGTATCTGCTCTCCTGCCGTTAGCTTGAGGCCCTCTCATATGGCAAGCACCAAGGCACATACGTGCACCCGGCACAGCTTCTTTCTTGGATCTGGTCCTTACTGTTCAGGGACAACATGCCATTTGCTGATGTACCTCGAGCTCTGCAGGTGAATCACGAGTGTAGAGCTGGCCTCTGCTTTCGTTCAGCATCACTGAGAGACAGCCCTTCCCTGCAGACACTGACGCGCTGCTGTGCTAAATGCACCAAAAAGAAATGGCATGAGAGCAGAGAGAACTTAAAACCGTGCAGCTTTGGGGCTTTTTTCCCAGTTAAAATTTTGTAAAATGTACCTGGCACTTGGTCTGCCAGCACTGAATAATTATTTCAAAGGAGGAATTGAAAAATGTATTATATTACATCTTGTAAGTAAACAGAGCAATGGCTCCATGCTATGTATGGAGTGGCCTGAAGTCCTTGTTTTGCTTCTGTGGGACTTTGAGCAACTGCTGTGTTTATTTTTTCCTGATAATCTCTCTAATAGCATGGAAAAAGAAGGCACAGACTGTGCCTTTTTTCCTTTCTTTTTTGAGAATTGAAATAATTTGTGTTTCTCTTCTGTGGAATGAATTTCCAAACCATAATACCGCACGTTGAGTGTATCTGGAAAGGATGCTGCCTTGTTCGATGAACTGAATTGTGCACACAGTTGGAGGCTCTGACAGTGCCAGCATCAGTGAATGCAAGTTGCATAAAAAAGAGGCAGCATCATTCATGACACTAATGAACAGTCCTTCCTCGTCTATCAGAAAAATCTTTCCCAGGGATAACAATTCTCCTAGCATTTTCTTAGCCATAAAAGAAGAGATTGTGTTGGGTCTTTGGTTCTGCATGAGACTATCAGGAGGATTCTTAGGCGGAGAACAGAAATCAATGTTTCTGTGATACTGTATTGGCTAAATACTTAGACCAGAGAAAAAAGATTTTGTTCTGACTGCACACTGAACTTCTTGTTTTGCTTTCCTGTTACAAGATTGTGAAAATAGTGTGAAATTTAAGGGTGCATGTTTGATTCTGAGAAAGTCTGCCAGCAAGTCCTGGTCATTTATTGCAACACGATGTACCTGATTCACCCATATAATGCTACAGCTTTAAGTAACTGTAAGTTCATTGATTTCAGTGGAATCTTGAGAGTAAAAGGGAGAAAATGGTAATTCAACTTTAATGTATTATTTCCTCATTCTTCATCAGGTATTTATTAGCCTTTAAGATTCATCCACTTTAAATCTTTCTGAGTACTTGAAAAAAGTCTGCTGAGATATGACCAAAACCAATACGAATAGCAGAAGAGGCTCTGGGGATCTATTCTACAAAATGACAATTAGACAAGATCTAAACTAGGGGCTTGCTTCTAACATAGGCTGGGGATATGATTATTTCTTTGAAATAGTACTTTTATTGAAATAAAAGCTAAAGCATAGGTGCAGTTTTATCTAAAATGTATACTTTGCCTTGTATAGTTTTATAAGAATTATAGATTAAATAGAGGCTGTACCAGCATATTAACTTAATCAGCATGTCATAGAACCATAGAATCATTAAGGCTGGAAAAGACATCTAAGAGCATAGAATCATAGAACCACCAAGGTTGGAAAAGACCTCCAAGATCATCCATTCCAACTGTCCACCTGTCACCAATATTTCCCACTAAACCATGTCCCTCAGTACATCTAAGCGTTTCTGAATACCTCCAGGGACAGTGACTTCACCACCTCCCAGGCAGCCTGTTCCAGCACCTGACCACTCTTTCGGAGAAGTAGTATTTTCTAACATCCAGCCTGAATCTCCCCTGGTGCAACTTGAGGCCATTCCCTCTACTCCTATCACTAGTTACATGGGAGAAGAGGCTGGCGCACACTTCACCACAATCTCCCTTCAGGGAGTTGTAGAGAGCAATAAGGTCTCCCTTGAGCCTCCTCTTCTCCAGAGAGAAACAATCCCAGTTCTCTCAGCTGCTCCTCATAAGGCTTGTGCTCCAGACACCACACAGCTTTGTTGCTCTTCTCTGAACATGCTCCAGGGCCTCAATGTCTTTCTTGTAGTGAGGGGTCCAAAACTGAACACAGTGCTCAAGATGCAGGCTCACCAGTGCTGAGTACAGAAGGATGATTACCTCCCTGCTCCTGCTGGCAACACTATTTCTGATGCAAATGAGGGCCACCTGGGCACACTGCTGGCTCACGATCAGCTGAGCATCGACCAACAACCCCAGGTCCATTTCCTCTACACAGTCTTCCAGTCATTCTGCCCCAAGCCTGTAGCATTGCCTGGAGTTGTTGTGGCCAAAGTGCAGGACTTGGTCTTGCTGAACTTCATCCCACTGGCCTCAGCCCAGTGATCCAGCCTGTCCAGACCCCTCTGTAGGGCCTTCATACCCCCAGGCAGATCGACACTTCCTCCCAACTTGGTATCATCTGCAAACTTACTGAGGGTGCACTCAGTGCCCTCATCCAGGTCATCAGTAAAGATATTGAACAGGACAGGCCCTGATAGTGACCCCTTGGGAGCACCACTCATGACTGATTGCCATCCACCACTCTTTGGGCCTGGCCATCCAGCCAGTTCTTTACCCAGCAAGGAATGCATCTGGCCAAGCCATGGGCTGCCAGCTTCTCCAGGAGAATACTGTGGGAGACAGAGTCAGAGATCTAGTCCAACCATTTTCCTATCACTAACGTTGCTCACTAAACCGTGCTACTTAGTACCACATCTACATGTTTCTTGATGCTACGTCAAGCCTAGGAAATCTAGGAAAACTATGACTCCACCACTGTAGACTAGACCTCAATCTACAATTCCAGATATTTTATTTCATTTTATATGCCCCTTAAATATCCTGCACATTGATTCCTTCCCTTTGTTTGCATTGCTGTCTAAATCCAAATGATACTTAATAGGCTTCTGCCTTATTCATTCTGTAGTGCTCTAATTTCCAGGTATTTTGTGAATGGTTCCAGCACCGTGAACTGAGATCCTGATCCATGCTCATTTGTAGGTGATCACTTGAACAGTTTCAGTGGCTGATGTGTTTGTCCTTAGTTTTAAATGCATGTGTAATAGCCTTTGGGGAAATAAACTCATATAGATAGATTTGTCTTGGAGATGACTGTGTTCATGCTTGTGATAGTGACCAACATAATGGGATGTAGCAGAACAAGAGAGCTTGAAGCTTGTTTTTAGGATAGAGAGGAAAAACCAGAACTTTTACCATTGACAGCACCACTGACATCATGTAGTTACCTATCATCTAGCTTTTTCCACTTCCTCAGGACAACTCAGCATCTTCAACGGAGATGGATTTAAATTAAAAAAAGAAAAAAAAAAAAAAAAGAAAGAGATCTATGTTATGACAGAAGAATTTGATGTGAGTCACTTGAAGAATATTTTAGGACTGTATATGATTAGGTTATAGGTCATTTTAAAGTAAATTTGTTACATACTGTGCATTAGTATCAGGTACAAAGCTTTTGTCACTGGAGAAAACCTCCTTAAATGACCAGAGCAAATCCCTCACACTAGCGAAGTATCTGTAATTCCTGATCTCCCACGCATGACTGATTCCACGGGAATGAAGCTTTTGTGATCCATGCATTAGCAAAAACGTGCTACAGCTACAGTAATTAAATGGTTTAAACCTTCAATCCTGTATAGATCCACTTTGATTGCTTTCTTTCTTATCCTTCTCATCAGTGGGCACCAGAAATTAACACTTTGGTAGACCCAGGGAAAACCAAGTTGTGTTTTCCTCAACTTTCTGCTGCAAAATGAGCCCCATTAGAAAACAAACTGCTTATTGGCATTGAATTTTCATTAATGCAGCAATGGTATTTATTCTTTCAATAACTCTGAATTGCAAAGTGCAATGACAATTCATGCAGAGATATTACTTGGTGCTATTTTGATGGCAATTTTTTATTAGCTCTTTGGTTTAACAGAATTAGAGGGGTGCTGTGAGGAAAAACTACACAGCATCATCTGGTGGGTGGCGTACATTGCTGGGCTAACAGGTCATTTCCAGTTTTGCCTTGATGTGCTGAAGCAAAGGCAGCTTCTGCAACTTGAAGAATATTGACTCATGACATGTGATATTTTTGCTGAAATCAGCCCTTGTGATTTTGCCTGATCTGTTGTGTCATAAGCCAAAACAAAAATTACTGTTACCCCTCTACACGTCTAACAGTTTTGCAGATCAGCTTCAAGTCTCAAGTCTAGAGGGAGAAATCAAGTGTGCAGTCTATAATGTGTTCATTTACAAAAGACACACAAGTTTCATCTTTCTCAGTCTCTCACAGGAATGTGAAAGCTTAAAAAACCACTTTTTCCCTTTGTTCCCAAGCCCTGAGCTTTTCACCTGGGAAACCCTTCTAGGTCAAAGCTCCTCCTCTGAGACCATATGACCTTTAAAGGTGGGCTTGAACCTTTTTTTATGCAGCTGTTCTGCAATACAAATGAACCTCAAAGCCTCAGCAGCCAGACAAAGAAGAGGTCTTTAACCCACACAGGCTCTGTAAGGGAGGTCATTTATGCTTAAATGACCCCTAATGGGCAAGTGATGAGTACTGTTCAGCACCACAATATTAATGGGCAGGCAAGAACACAGAGCAAGGGGTAGGATGGATGTTTGCATGTTTCGATACCTTACAAAGCAAAAAGGGGTGGGCAAGCTTACCTACTCCTTTCCCAAAGGACAGCCAATCGCCTCCACGTACTTCAAAAGAAATGCTGCTTTTGTCAGTTTCTTTCAATGAAACGAAAAGATCTGTAAAATCACATTTAATTAGATAAGTTCAGATTTATTTGGATTGTATAGCCCAGCTGATATTAAGGTGAGGGGAAGTAGAAAATTTACTTTGTTTCCAATGATCTGATGTCCATTTCCATGGAAACAGAAATGGAAGCAGGAACCAAACATAAGCAGCCACAGCCCTGGTTAATTGCCCATGGCTGCTTTCTGTTTCCACTTCTATAGTGCTGAACTCTACGCTTGCTACTGACCCCGTTGCTATCAAACAGTGTGTGCAAGAGGGGTCTGGTGAGGGGAGACTGGGCAGGAGGTAGAGGGGGGGAAGGATGCAAGATGCATTCGCAGGCTCTGAGGCTGACCAGTGAAGAAATCCCCTTGACGATTTGTTTCCCTTGACTGGAAAATCGAGGAGTAACATCAGCAAAACTAATTTTAATTAAGTTACTGCTATGAGCCTGGTGGTAAAACAACTCTTAATGATGATCAATGTAAATCTGGATTTGCTCCATGGAAGTCAATGGCACTCTAGCAGGGATCAGGAACAGACTTTGGTTGTTAATGAGAAGTACAAAAAATTATTAACATAAAGTATGTTTCTGTGGTTGCTGGGGAGTAACAAAAGTAGTACAGCAGCCATATTTTCATGAATTAAGAAAGCTCCAATAGGTCTACCTATCAGAACAGAGGTCTAGAGGTAGGCCACTGCATTCAATAATAAAATAAAAATTAAATATGGAACACAAACCACAAACAAATGTATTTCCAGGCAGCAAAACTGTTGTATTTGTTCATTACAGTAATTGAGCACCTCTGTGCTCCCAGATTTGGCCTAAAACCAGCAGCAGAAAATGACATTAAAACAATAATTCCTATCTGGTTGCTTCTAAAACCAGATCCCCAGACAGGAAGCAATGATTCCCAGAGGTTCAGCTTCATGGAAACCAAACCAGATCTCAAGCTTTTTGAGGCTTACCATCTCTTGCAATCATGCTGGTATCTGTCCCATAGCAGATTTCCTGCTGATATAAAATGGTTCATTCTAACCTAACAAAAGCAACAAAAGACTACTGTATGGAAGATCTTGAGAAGGCTTATGTAAAAGAAGAGGTTTTGGTGTTGATTTTTTTTCAGACATTCTGTGGACAAAATACTCAATCCAGAATTTTGTTTGAAAAAGAAAAAGAAAGAAAGAGAAAAGGACGGGAAAAAAAGGTCAGTGCTATGGCATGGATGTTGGAATGGATGGACCAAGATAGGCTCAGAGTATAGGAGCTCCTTCCTTAGCCTTATGTCCCATCTCTATTCAGTGACGGTCTGTAAGCACTCCATGCCCTCCACATGAGCACTACTCATGCTGCTCTCCCTTCCTACTCTGCCCTTTGGAGATGATGCCATCTTCAACTTTGTATTCATCTCTAACCTGTTAACTGGTTGGAGGCAATTCTTGACTTATTCATCAAAACTTCCCAACAGGAAGCATAAAAAACAAACAAACAAACAAAAAAACTGACAAAGAAATGCATGTTTTTACAAACGCTATTCAATCAGGATGCACTACAATTTTGAAATGTACTTGCATTTTCTTCCCCCAGTCAATTTTCTCATATGATTTTCATACTGCCCAAGGTACCGCGGAAAGGGAGTGGTGGTTTTCAAGTGGGCAATTTGTTCATAGTTTTTGGAAAAGCTCTGCAGATTATCTCATTTTATATTGCTTAGTAGATTGCGTGAGAATTGTTTCAGGTACTCAGAGTCAAAAGATCAGGTATGAGTGGTGAGGGAAGCCTGACTGAAGCTGCAGGCTGGACAGGCCGAATGGCTGTCAAGGAAGGAGGTGGACACCAAGGGAACTGTAATGATAAGAAGCTCTGAAGCAGTCCTGGGATGCAGAAAATCTAACTTTTCTGAAGATATAGTGGTCAGCCTCCATCCGGTTAGCACAAGACTTTCTCTCACATACGATTTAATTTTATGGTGTGGTAGAGCCTTACAATCTGTGGCACACATGTGAAATTAAAGTTGGAACAAAAAGGTCCACTCCAAAACAGTGCAAATACTTTAAGATCACCTTGAGGAAAGTCTTACAGAGAGAAAGGTAAAAATACTGTTTTCACCGATTTTCATCACTTCCAAAACATTCAGTTTAAAATCATAGCTTAATGAGCTCTGGCCAAAACCTGTATTTATAGAAAAAAATATGTAGATTCCTTTGTGCCATAAACCCCATTCTCCATTTTCTTGCACCTTCTATTACCATGCTGACTTTGTCATCCTTTTGCACAAATGTAAAATTCTGTCCGTGACATAGGAAAAAGGAAAGTCAGTCTCAGTGTATAAATAACTTACTTCTACATGCTACACTATGCAGCAGAGAGACATCAGTTGTATATGGCTCTCTGCAGATTTTCATTACTTGCATACTATCAGTGAACCTAAGCAGTGTGAGCAGAGATGGGCTCTGACATGTCACGGCAGTCACATTCCCACCTAGGCTGAGACAGAGATACAGGTTGTGATTTATGCAGCACATGCCCCCATGTCAGATGCATCCAACTCATTTTTGCCATGGCTTTGCTCAACGCACACTTTCACAGAGCAACAGTCCAAAGTAGAGGCATGTGATGCATTCAGTGTGGTCAGATGTGTGTTGCACTTCAAGTGTCAAGCACCATGGCTGCAGCCTTGGGGTTTCATTATGCCTCGAAGAGATTTGGCTTCACTGCCTATGCAGCCCTTTCTCATATGTTCAATGGACATTTTGTATGGTTATTGCAGGTAAGAGCCTGCTTAGTCACACTCTCAGCTTCATTGTCACATGCTTGAACTTATGTCAATAAATACACAAAGTCCTCTGTTTTTCTACTTCAGCACAAATCCTGCAAGCCAAGAAAGAAGTGAAGAAAAAAGAAAAAAGTAGGACTACCAGACATTAGAGCATTGTGCATGAAGCTATGTTGCATGTGGTGCCTAATCTGGAAAGCACAGCGAGGTATATAATCTGACTGGGTTTCTGCAAATAAGAATGGCACAAAAAAATACACATGCAGAGGTTGTGCAGTCTAAACCCTGGAAGTGTTATGGGTGGGAATGTATAACCTAGAGTCTTACTTGACTTCATACATACGCACCAAATATTAAAGTCCTAAAATAGCTTGCCTCTTAGTAGCCAAGCAGTTAAGATGTTACTGAACTTTCGACAGTCATACTCAAAACGTATAGTAAGAGGCCATATGGAATGAGCCTGTTTTTTCTTTCTTTCTTTCTTTTTTTTCCATAGTAGCTGCTTCTGCTTTATTCTATCATATTAAAGAATAGGAAGGCTTTCAGAGCAGGCGAGCTCCCAAAATAGGAGAGTGACTTGATTTCAAAGTGAAGAGCAGGTAACTGCCAGTACAGGAACCTGCAGGTTAATTGGGTATCCTGACCCAGACAAAACTCAAAAGAGAGAGCAGTTCAATTCTTTCATTTTGTACATGAAAAATCACTGTTTGTGTTGCATGGAGTTCACTTTAATCAGTCCTGTGAGCTCCTGTTGAATGAAGTGGATCACCCCTTCTCAGGAAGGAGGAGGAGAACAGTAGAGGAGACCCACGAGAATTAAAAGATGGTAACTTTTCAAAAAGTGAAGTTAGTGATTTTGAAAGGAACCAGATTAGCAGCACAGGAAATGGCCTCCTTTATTTAATCATACCTAAGTGCTTTGAGATAGATCCTTATTCCTTTTATCTTGATGAGCAGCACATCTATACAACGGGCATGGCACTTGCTGGGGGCAGCTGTGCAAGAGAGAGAGGGGTCAAGCCTTCAGTACGGCAGCGAGACTCACCAGCAGCAGACAGCGGGTGAGTACGGTGGTGTTCCTTTGTTACAGTTTCCTCTATCTATCTGGAAATCAGCATAGGAAATAAAATGCAAAGGAATGCAAAGGAAAAAAAAATTATTTAAGTGGTGTGTTGTAGCAGACTTGCAGATGAAGAGTTAAATGGGGACTTAGTGCTACCTACATGCTTTGAGGTGAGTGCTCACGGCCTTGCTTTGGACTAGACAGTATCAGAGGATTGTGAAAAAATTCTATGCTGCCATAAACATGGCCCATGCTGTACCCTACCCACCTGCTGTCCCCATAGCCATCTTGTGCACATCTGCTAAGATCAAGTGCCTACCTGATATTTGATTCTCAGCATCCTTTGGAGAGTATATTCCAGCCACACCCAGAGATGTGCCTGCAAATGTGTGGTCAGAGGAGATGGTGGGGACTCTAGCTGGCACACTGGTAGGATCACCAGTAACAGCCTGTGGGAGCCCTTAACTTTGACGATATTTCTGGTAGTTAGATGGTACCGGGTCAATGAGTGAGGTTGTTAGAACCTGATCCTGTATCGAATTCCACTGTTAATTCACAGAGAACAGCTCAGAAGCAGTGCCAAAGTGACATCTGCCACTGTGCCACTGAGACTAAGGATGAAAGCCTGTAGGATGAGATGGAGAGAGAGAGACTTAGATGGGTATAAGATGGCTATGAATTACTTCCATTCTTCATTCCCTTGAGTTGAATTCAGGGACAGTGTGCGTTTCTTGCATTTCTTGGCTCCATTGAAGTGAAGAGGTTTTCCATTAATAGAGTGCTTTGCTGTTATTTTTTTTCCCCACAAGTGACTTAGCATAAGAAAAGAGGGGAATAACACTGGAGGATAATAAGAGAGCTGGACTCCTAGGCATGCTTTACAAAGTAAGGTATGTAGGAATACATTTTTATGTAGAGGAAAAATATGATGTCAACCTTTTCTCTCCCAGGAGTGTTTAATGGTTCTTACCTGCACATTTTCTTCAAAGGATTTGCTTTTGGGAGAAGCTGCTCTGCATTAGGAAATACACGGGCTTGCTCCTTTCCACCTTTCTCATTTGCCCTGTTGGTATCCTTGTGAACTGTCTCCAGCTCCTGCTCCTGGGGCAGATCAGAACATGCTGCCTCATTTCTCCTCCCCCGGGAAGCTGGAGGAGCAGTTTTAAGTGTGCTGTTGCTCTTCAGGTTTGTATTCGAGTGGATCTCCCTAAAGTTACATATATCCAACTGGGATTTTTCCAGAAAAGCAACAGTTCTGTGCTGTTTGCTTCTCTTTCTAGCTATTCATGGTTAAAAATGTTAGGGATGTTTGTGGCTCTTTCTCGGTTTCTTCACCCTCAGTGGCTATTGGTGACATGAAAACAAAAACTAGAGATTGTCCCTTCTACTGTTTGTACTGAACTTTTGTCAGTTCTTGAGCAAGTGGCAAGAAAAAAAATGAGTAGAGTAGACTGAAGGCACTTTGGATCAAAAGGGATCAAGCAATTTCAAGCACAAAATCCTGCCATTTTCCCCCTCATGAGCAAGAAGGTCTTCATAAAAAGTCCAACAGTGGCTGTTAGCCATCTAAGAATGCATGGCATTCAGATCATATAAATATGCACATCTCATTGCATCCCATTAGTTGCTGCTAATTCTTTCTCAGCCTATGGGGCTAATCACTAACTCCTGATCAGTAAAATCTTAGTTCCCTGTTGGCAGATTTCCTTTTATTACAAGTGCTTCTATTCCTGTGGGTATCAAAATGATTCCAACACCCCATAATTAGATCTCTTGTCAGCCTAATACATGTGAATTTGCCTTATGGATTTAGTCGGCAACCTCATTAGCTGTGAGTCAAGTTGGTCTCTTCTCAGATAAGACATTGGATAGACAGGAAAATCTTGGTGCCACATCTTGTTGCAGAACTGGCTTGGTGGCTTGAGCACACAGATACATGAGAAAGCTTCCCCTGATAAAGAATTTAATCACAGCTGCATCACTAACACACTGGGAACTGATTTTTTTTACCACCTTTGTAGTCAGAGAACACTGGCCCAGGAACTGTGTTATGAAATTACATACAAATATCTTGGAGGTGGGAGATAGGGAAGTGGCCTGAGCAGCATTCTGATCTGTACTTCGAACATCAAGAGGATGACTCTTCACGGGCATAGTGATGGATTTACACCAAGAAAGACTATCTCCATGAGAGCTTTGCATTCCAATCTGGTTGACATGTGCCTAGGGAATCCAAATGGTCGTCCATCTCCAAGAGCGTGAAGAAAATGCAACAGCTCCCCATCAAGGCAATCTATCAGTAGTAAATGCACCTAGTACATGGAGGCAACACTGCAAAGACTCCAAAATAAATGTGCTCACCTCCAAGAATAAGAGTTCCTGCTCCAAGAAGGCCCAGGTCCAGGATGGTTATTCTCCTGCTGAGCCCTGTGTTATGCCTTTCCAGTAGCTCCTCTGATTCCCAGGGTAATCTGAAAGATCAAAAAGAGACAAAGACACGATCATTCCCCAGCACTGTACTGGCCAAGACGGTTTTGGCTGACAGACTCAGTGCAGATGGTCATCAGACTCTGATCCAGCTCCTGGACTGTCTGGACCTGATCTCAGCCCTGCAGCCAGATACGCTGCTCAGACCCAGAGCCACTGCACCTGATGACACTGCTGTTGCTTGGCTGAGCAGCACCCAGAGACACAGTTCCCTACATCTGCATGCAGGGATCCTGACACAGTGCAGAGAAACATAGGAGGAAATGTATTTGTCAAAGTGGAGAAAGTTCTCTTTATAAGCAATCCAATTTTTTTTTTTTTTAAATCTGACCTTGCTATCAAAGACATTTGTCTATATTTAAAACAAGTTGTCTTTGTTCATATTGGTTTGAACTGATTTGCACATGCTGCCTTCTTATTTAATTACTCTCAGTCTTTTCTAAGAGCTCTTGCCCAGCGGCCAGGGACAAAACTTTTGATTTGTATCTGGAATTAATGTTCCCAGGACTCCTAAAATATCTCTTGGAATACTTACTGAATATCTTGTGTACTACTTCATTTTCAAGTCCATCTTTATAGCAGCTGTCACCTTAACCACTGCGGTGATCTCAACTCTCTCTTCTAAACACTCTCCATCATCTAAAACATTCCTGAAGCCAGGTTTGACACCACAAGAAAAGACCCCGCAAGATAATGGTAGCAAGACGTGTGCTTTTTCATATGGTTGCAATTTAATTGTTCTGGATTTCCACTTATTTCAACTCCACAACTGTGTCCCAGAATGCATGGTAAAAAAAAAAAAAAAAGGCAGCATCACAGTAGTGTCAGCTGACTGGTGAAGTTCTTCTTCCAAGACTTAATAACTTTCTTTATTTAATTTAGGAATGAACTGAAATCCATGATTTGGCCAGAAACTACTGAGTGTTATTTCCAAAAGTAGCTTTTCTGAGTTTAGTCTATATCCTTCACTGAAGCAGAATCTAGTTATTTTAGAACTCTGACCAACACCTAGGTGTCTCCTTTGTTATTCTGATGTTTTGATGAAGGTGGCACACATTTATGAGCCTCTAAGACTTTGCCTGATTTCTGCAGTTTGTTTGCTAGAAACACTCTCACAAATCTGAATTTACCAGTTTGGATGTTTGGATGGGGAATCCACTTTTTACTGGGGAATCAACTTTTTACTCAGGTAGATAGTGACAGGACAAGGGGGAATGGTTTTACGCTCAAGGGGGGGAAGGCTTAGATTGGGTGTCAGGGGGAAGTTCTTCACAGAGAGAGCGATGAGGTGCTGGAACAGGCTGCCCAGGGAGGCTGTGGATGCCCCATCCCTGGAGGTCCTCAAGGCCAGGTTGGATGGGGCCCTGGGCAACCTGGTCTAGTACCAGATCTGGAGGTTGGTGGCCCTGCCTGTGGCAGGGGAGTTGGAACTTGATGATCCTTGAGGTCCCTTCCAACCCAAGCCATTCTATGACTCTATGATGTTGAAGAGAATGGTTGTGTTTTCCTGGCACTTACAGAAGATGTGACAGAACTTCTGAAAACATAATTTTGTTATTTTTTAAATGAGTGATCTGTACTCTTATAAAAAGGAGATCCAAGCCTTAAGGTGGAATAGAAACTCCACAGAACTATGAAATACGTAGGGGTTATGAATCAGCTCAGTCTCTGCTTGCAGTTTTGCTGCTTTGATTTCAGTGGAGCCACACAGGACCAACACAGCCAGAGGTTTTGGCCCCAACTGCATCTTTAGAGTGATACTCAGTTCTTATGCTTGCATTTCACAGGAAAAACATCATTTCAGTTCCTTTACTTTGGCTTACGCTTGTAGTTTTATTGCTCTTTAATCTGCAAAACATGGCTTGAGTGATGTCACCAAACAGGAGCCCAAGCTCCAGCTGATCCTTTTGTAAAAACAGTTTCTGCTTTGGTTTAATTTATGGAAGCTGCTGAATAGCTGGTTTGGTTTACCAGCTATGCTCTGTCAGCTTTTAATAAAGGTGAATTTCATGGAAAGTATGTTTTTCTTTCTGGCAATGGGACTTACTTTGCTCCTTATAAATGAAATCCTCTTGTTCACTAGTGGGACTTCCATTCATTCATTTTCCTGTTGAAAGCTAAATATTGGAATAGGTGAAATTCAGAAGATGAACTCGTGATTCCTTTTATGTATAATGAATGAGCCATTACTCAACCAGCATAATTTGTCAACACTCCTGAACAGTGTGAGCAGTTGCTTAAGACTGGCTCACTGCAGTGTGTAAGATGGGAAGAAGTGCAAGCCCAACTGTAAGTGCTGGAGCTGCCTGCACCTCTGCTGTAAAGCCCTCTCCAGAGCAGATATCTCTTTCCAAAGTGGAAAACTTACTGCATGCCTCTGAGCTGAGATCTGCAGCCCCAGATCTTGAATAAAAATGGTAGAACTTCACAAAGAGGGAAACAAGGAAAACCAGGCAGTGTTATTGAATACTATGACTTGCAAGTTCCAGAATTCCAGTTCCAGTTTGTCACAGCATAGAAAATCCTCTCTGCTAGTTACTCCATTTTCACTCCAGCATTATTCTATTGCAGAGCCTATAAAGCAGATTGCTAACAAAAAGGTTATTCAGAGGGATTCTTTCAATAAACCCAAAGGTAACAAGTATCCACTGAGCAGATGTCATGAGACTGAGCTACTCTCTGGAAAACTGCCGAGATATTTAAAAATAATGCTTCTTATTAACCAAAGTACAATTCTAAAAGTCTTTTAAAATAAAACTTTCCAGATGCCACCTGCATCTGAGATGCTAATAGGATGAATGCCAGTAAGCCCACTAATACTGGAAATGCTCTTAAGGAGTAGCCACCACTGATTGTACTGACACAAACAAATCAAAAACTAGTTTATGTATTCCTGCAGCTGCATCTCCAGCCAAAGCAGAGGCAGGAGTCAGGACCAATGCACAGCTGACTAACACTGCCTCACTCTTTTCATATTTTTGGCACTTAAGTGTAATTAAGATTTATTGTTTGCCAACTCGCAGGCCAGAACAGGCACTGTGATATGGTAACTTTTTGTCTACTGGTGAAATGCTTGCTAGGAGGAATCGTCAAACCATCCGTGTAGAACATGACAGAAATAAAAAACAGTTTTTCTCATTTAAAGTGACAGTTGGGGTCCCAGCAGGATCAAAAAGGGCTGAGTACAGTAGCATTAGGGAGTACAATGGTGAAACACACTGCATATGGCAGTATAGGGAAGTGATAGTTGAGTGCAAGGCAGCACAGGACATGGTAGGCATGCCAAAGCTGGTTGGTATCGATCCATACCAGACCTTACCTATCACGAGCAGTGCAGCACCCTTTATTTTTTGCCCTCGGATGCACTATAGAGGGATGCAGAAGTCAATACAGAGCTCTCTTCACCTCTGCTAGTACCAGCAGGTAAAATAGGGGAAGTGACACACTATGGCTTGCCATCCTAGAAAGGAGGTGAGAAAGGGATCAGTGACAACTGCAACGTGGATGCAGAGATGGTAAGGGGAGGCAGAAGGACATAAGTTAGACCACCACTGGTCTAACTCATCCATGAGTAGAATCATAGAATCATAGAGTATCCCAAGTTGGAAGGGACCCATAAGAATCATCGAGTCCGGCTCTCGGCTCCACATAGCACTACTCAAAAATCAGACCATATGTCTGAGAACATTGTCCAGACACTTCTTGAGTAGGTTTAGTTAATTCAGTTCCTCTACATTGGCAGAACTACACACTAACTGATGGCTGGGCCTGAAATGTGTTGGGGCCAGAACCTGCACTGGGGATGGTGAATGTCTTTGGAATTTGTGTGGGGCTTTGATTAGTGCAGGCAGCGTGACCTTGAAGCACAGTGACTTGTTGCTGAGGAAGAACCATCTAATATGCAAAACCACATTCTCAGTCTTAGGACAATATTTTATGTTTCTATGTTCCTTAAGTCTAAGAATTTCCAAGCATTTTTTTTTATATTAGTAATGCAACACATCTGAAATTTAGCTGTATAGCACTGCTTGACAGAAAGGTAAATGGAGGCATGGGAGATTCTGGATTAGATTCCTATTTTTTTTTTCCTGTGTATCTTGACCAGTTATTTTCATCTGTGCAAAGGGGAGACAAATGTTAGCAGGTTGGGGTTTTGTAGCACCTACAGCCTGGACGTGGAGAAGGTGATTTGGTGCAAGGAGTGAAGCTGCTTTGTTGCAGGTATCACGGTGGCAGTGCAGAAAAGCTGCAGGCAAAGCCAACCCTTCCTTGGCTCCTGCAGCCAAACTCTGTTGCTGGGGCTAAGACTGCCTTGAATATTTTGTAGGCATTTACTTCCCTGCCTCTGCCAAGTCAGGGGGCTAGGTTTCTGCACCCCCAGTTTGTAACCAGGGATGCATTCTTTTAATCCTACTCATTCTTTTTTCCACCTCACATCTGTCCATAAGCTGAGTCCAAAATACTGAGAAGGGGCACAGGACAGAAACAAAGAGAGCTGTGCAAATCCAGTCCATTTACCCAGCAGTTGCCAGCACTGCAAACAGAACTTGCTGTCATACATCCTGGCACCGAGGATGGAGTGAGGAACATGTCTACGTGTAATAACTTTCTGTAACTTCAGCAAATGAAGAAGGGCTGACTAACACCAGGAGTCTCTCTTACAGCTCATTTGCTGTGAGTTAGTCCTGAGACACCCTCGCCAGATGAGAATGCACATCGAATGTTTTGATTTATGGAAGAACATTTTTCCTAATATTTTTCTAAGATTTTTTTCTCAACTATGTAATGTGACTCTGAGGATGACCATTCCTTATTTTTAAAGGGGACACTCTGTGTGTGTTTTTTAAGACCTTTTTTGAAGGGGGACAGAGGGTTGCATATTTTTTAACTCCAAAACCCAGATGTTCTTAAACAGAGAAAAATAGAATAACATACATTAATAGCTTGGAAAACAATGGCAATATTTAATTAACCTTTAGAAATGCCTAATCTGTGAATCTGCACGTGTCAGCTCATCTTTAGAACAGAGTGACTGTGTGTGCCTTTGCCAAAATCAACATGCTTGTTCGGTGGATTTCTTCCACTGGGGATTCACATGAAGAACAAAAAAGGGGGAAAAAAAAAAAGAGAAAGAAAAACAAAATAAATTTTTTTCAGTTGCTTGACTTGAAGCATTCATGTGATCCAGATGACCTCGTCAGAGTTGATGTAGCCTGGTGTGCCACAGATCCAAGATCTCCATGTTGAAGGTTGGCTCTTAGCCCTTAGTCGTTGGACCAGGCAGTCTGCAGGTCTTGTGGGACCACTAAAAGCTTTGCTTAAGCACTGAGGCCGTTACCTCTTCATCACTGACTTTCTCTGCCTCTTCCCTTTAGATTGGCTGCCATCAGAGCTTATCTTCAGCAGACCCTCTACCTGCCAAATCCTCTCCTTTTTCAAACCTTTTGGTAGAAATACAGAACATGGGAGGGAAAAAGGGTCCTTGAACGTCTTGCTCCTTCCAGAGCCCCCTGTTTCCTATTTGAAGAGTCCCCCACTAAAATGGGATGAGATTTATCCCTGCTCCAGCTGGCTGCAAGGCTGCAAGGTGCAGGCGGATCGCAGAGTTTCTCAGCATGCAGAGAGGTATCTGAAGCATAAGGCTCGTGGTGCATAAGGGAGGAGTGGCAAGTACACCAGAAGGTGAAGAGATGGCTGGAAGCAACACTAATGCCCCTCCATCTGGAAAGATGAGTGCTGTTTAGTACGTCTGGAAAGCATTATTTCTGCAAATAGCTCAACCTCTTTCAGCTCAGAGGCAGGGATCCCAGCCTGCTGCCAAGCTTAGATCTCCCTGATGGCAGTGTGGTAGGGGAGATGGTGAACAAGTGTACTAATGGCATAAAGCAGGAAAAAACAGCATCTAATACATCAGCTTAAGGTACATCAGGCATCTGCCCTTCTCCCAGAAGGCGGCCTGTGACTTCAAATTGCATTAAGACACACTTGTGTTTTATATCACGGGATCAACCCATATGATAAAAGTTTAATTGGGTGGGTGTGAAGGGGAATTTAGAAATCTCTCAGCTGATTGTTCTCAGTGACTTAGCTTTGCAAGGGCGGTATGGGAAAGGATCAGCTCTAATCCAATAGTGCCCCTGAATTTCTGTTGAATGGCAGCTATGAAAAGATCCAGCTTTACGTGAAGCTCATCTGAAAGCACTGGGAGGTGTGAGTTCACGTGGGTTCAGAAAGGTGGCCTGACCCAAGTTTGTTAAAGCCTTGAGTCAAATTCAGAGACCAGAGAGGATCAGTCATCAAGCCTCATCATGACTCTGCTGTAGCAAAAATAAAGTCAGTATATAGGGCTTTCTTCTAAATGTTTTTGCATGGACAGTGCAAGTTCCAATGAAATACTCTTCTGTGTTTTAAACATATTAAGTGAGCAGTCCAAAAATCTATCAAAGCTGCACTCCTTACGTGAATTTCAAGCAGGACAAACTCCTCATCAGCGTACAGCCTGTTTTCTAATGATATGTATTCATGATCAATGTGGGATGCTGTGCGTGGTAATGAACGAGTTGTAATGCAGCTGATGCGTAAGGGCCCTGTGTGTATTCCCATGGGTCACTGTTGACCAGCCATATGATATGTGCCAAGTTGGGATGAGGCACACGGTCCACAAAGCTCACCAACAATTTGTGGAAAACATTGCTTCTGTTTATTTACAGCAGATTTGCACTCACAGTTTGTATTATTTTTTTCTCCTTCCATGAAATTCAATACTCATTCTCATTTGAAAACATAGTTTCTAAACATGTTTTAAAACCATAGCTCTCCAGGATTGGACTCCAGACCCTGAAATACGTTTTTAGGAAGGAAGTCTATTCTCAGGCTTGAAAATAAAGGCACAAACCCCACTTTGTAAACAGTTCCAGGACTGTTTACTCTTTGCCACTGTTGTCATGGCTTTGTACACCTTTTCACAGATTTGGGGATATTTGCCTCAGAATTTTCTTTCGGGCATTTCTTTCCATATTTGTCCTCCATGCAGAAAGTGAGCCTTAAACATTAAATGAAGTTGAAAGATTCCTCAGAACTCACCCATTTTAGCGTATGGAAAAGTTTGAAGGTCAGGGCTGACTTTTAAAATTTTTTTAGAGGCTCCACAATGAATTTGAACATTGGTTGTGGTTATTAAAAACAACTATACACAAACTTGTGTATTCACTGATAGTACACCACAGTTCTTAATGGAAAAACATCAAAATGCAAGGAAAGTATTTAACAATACTGCCACCAAAAACATCTTAGTAAGCCCATTTTTATTGCTTTAAAAAAGACATTTACTTATTTTCTGACATACGTTAGGTCTTTTCCACAGTTTTTACCAACACTGTTTCAAAACTAGTTATCTTTTTCTTTCTTTTTTTTTTCCTTAGGAAATGAGTCAAGATCTCCATAATGATTATGTTTCGTTTTGATTTCTGTACAAAGTAAGAAGTCTGTGAGCATCCTGCTAAAATATGACAGAAAATTTCAAATAATAAAGAAAAATGACTGACATATTTAGTGAAGAATTGTTTTTGGGTAAAAGGAGTTCTTTTCAAGTGAAAAGGCATGCCGTGCAAAAAATTCAATTAGTTCTAGTTTCAAGATCCCTATGGGCCTTATCCTGAATAGTTATTGAGACAAAGCTCCCATTGAAGTCACTGGGCATACTTCCTGATTAAAGCCTTCAGGACTAGGTCAACTGGGAGTTTTGCCTGAGTAAGCACTTCAGGATTCGAGTGTAAACACAGCCATTGGGGAATAAATGGGTTAATACAGCAGCCGAATACATTCACTGCATTCGTAAGCTGTGCTTTATAGAAGGGATGTGGATCCTTCTTCCCCGTGAGGATGGCAGACATTTTATTGTCCTGAAACCACTGGCCTTTCATTCGTGCCACCAAAGCTGTGGTGTCTGCTCATCGCCTCTCCCCACGCCCCTATATCTCTCCCCTATGTGAATGAGCCCCCCCATGTCAGCAGAAAGGCCAAACCACTTTTTAAATCCAGTACCAAGGGAGGAATCCCCCTGCCCCCTCCCAGTCAACCCCATTCCCCATCCAGGCTGAGTTAGTCATGTCTGACTTCTCCTATTCACATTATGGCTACCCTTGTTGCTTTTTGGGTTTTGTTTTGCTTCCTTACTGTTGTTGTTTTTCAGCCAAAGCTGTCATTTATCATGAGAACAAGAGCAGCCATGTGTTGATTTTTCTGGATTCCTTTTGGACAGTGTCCCAGTGCTAATGAAGGCCCTTCCAAAGTGCTAAAGAGCTGATGCCAAAATCAGTTACAGTGAAAACAATAGGGGAGTGGTGCACAGACAGCACATCTAGTGTGTGTGTGCGTGCATGCGTGTGTGAGCGGAGGGAGCACTTACAATTGTGATTTCGGTCCCCCTCCCCGAAGGATAATAAATTCTACTGAACGAAGGGGCTCAGATTCACATTTGCTCAGAGGCTGAGGCACATTAGAAATAAAAGCCAGCGGAAAAATAGATGGTAGATGTTCACACATTATGTCCTGTCTGCTCTGGATAATAACACAAAAATCAATGTTGTACGTAAGCTGTGACAATGATGATGGAGCTTCTCCAAGACTCACAGGACCTTGAAATTCAGGGCTTTCTCTCTGCTTAAAGCTCATTCAGCTGAAAACTTTTTAAAGTGCTCCTGAGTGTGCCTTTTGTTTTTCATTGTCTTTCTTTTCTTTCTTTCTTTCTTTCTTTCTTTCTTTCTTTCTTTCTTTCTTTCTTTCTTTCTTTCTTTCTTTCTTTCTTTCTTTCTTTCTTTCTTTCTTT
>JACDJE010000214.1:1583105-1620176 GCA_016647715.1 Pavo muticus
TGCTTCTCAGGCTTTACAATCTGCTCCCCATACAATGCACTCTAAGCCTGACAGTGCCAGGCAGCAGCCATTGCACACTGCTCAGGTGTGCAATGACGGGGATGGAAGCACACTTCTGGGAGCACGAAGGTGAGTGAAACCCAGACAGAAACCCGCAGAAGGTGCGCAGATCTCCTCCTCCTCCCAAATCCCAGGGAGACCATAAACACCCACAGCGCAACCAGGCGAGCGCTGGGACGCTGAGAATTTTCACCTCGGAGGAAGCGCGCAGTCGCTGCGCTTTCCTGTTATTATTCATCCCGGAGGATTGATGCATTTTATGAATCAAAACACGGCGCTTCCGCAGCCTTGTGCTCCACCTACCGGCTGCAGACCCCAGGCTGCCTCGGCGGGGCTCCTGCCGGGCCGGGCCGGGCTGTGCCGTGCTGGGCGGGGATGGCAGCAGCAACGCGTGGCCGATGGAGCCGGGCGCACCGCTTGCACAGCCCGTCGGTTGTCAGCAAGGCAGAGGGCCTATAGGGACAGATGCAAGTGATATGAGAAGGTCTTTCTGTGGTAATAGCCACTAATATAGAAATATACAGGGTTTCAATAAAATAATCTCTGTCATCTGGGCACATACAGCAAGCGATTTAAGCTACAAATCATTTACATGCACGACATAAATGCTTCAGTAAATAAATAAATAAATAACCCTCTAATTAATTTACCATGTTTAAATTTAGATCTCCATTTAAAATGCATTGTACCTATGTACTTTGTTTCCATGTTTCTTGTCTGCACAGATGTTACCTTCTCCAAGACCTAGCACACTCCATGGATTCTCAGACCAGGAGGGCCCATTTTGCTCCTCTGCTCTGACCTTCTGCACAGCACAGGGCATACAATTTCACACTGTGATTTCTTCATCTACACAGGCAATTTGCAGCTGAGCTAAATCATAGCTTACAGAAAGAGTAAAAAAGCACACAGCCCTGTGTAGCACTCCGAAATGCCTATCCAGATTTGAAATTTTCTTCAAAACCTGGCATCCAGTGAGAAGTCCTCCCCCTCAGTATCAGCAGAGTTCCTTATTTCCCCTCAAATGCGCTGTTTTATGTAATATCTATGTATGTGGATGTTTCCAGAGACTTCTGATTTATCAGCTCTCTCCTCTTAGTTCACCCTCTTATTCAGGCATTTCAGCAGAGCAGCAGATGGTCCTTGCAGGCCATTTGCTTTGATTGGAATTGTAGTGTCCTTCTTTGGGACACTTTCTTATAGCTAAAAATGAGCCTAAGTTTCCTTACCCAGTAAGAACTTCACATGAGGGCTCCATTTTCCTTGCTACAAAAGAAAACATATGTTTGCCAACAGTCGATGGGTGAAATCTGCAAACTTTAAAAATCATCTTTCACCATATGGATTAGCATACACCTACAGTCATAGAGAGTGCAGCTTTTGAAGATCCAGTACAGTGAATCCTATGGATCCTGAACTTGGAATGACAGAGGTAATAATTCATTTAAAGATATCCTCTCTACTGATTATTTAGTGATATCATTGGCACACTTAAGCATTTGAGGAGTCCAGCTTCAGTTGTATATTGTAGAGATGCATCTTTAGGAGCACAGGTACTACATGAGCCAAAAGTTTTGTATCTTGGCACAAAAAAAGACTGGAATAAAAAATGCTCTCTAGAAGACTTTGCTTTAATTATCCCTTGAATTTTACAAACAGTTCCATGTTGTGGGCGAATACAACATATTTTGGAGGGTTTAAATAAAGCTTATAATCATATATTAAATTATTTGGACCAGCTCTTGTAGATGGGATAGAGCTCTACTTGTCTACAGAACATTGTTACCGTTCTGTAGACATAAGACATGCAATATATTCTGCTTATCATCTTATTTGAGTGACCTCAGTGCATAAAGGTGTTTTATAGCTTGTGTCCAAATTCACATTCTAGACACTCGTAAACCTTTGGGAAATTTCAGTCAGGCACACTGATCCTTCATGATATTTGTGTATTTTTTCCCAGGTGGACCAACTAAAGTGAATTCTGCAGTATGGACATCTCCCTGGGGCACCCCAGGGTCAGATGATGTTCATGACTTGGATGCACATCAGTGCTTTAACCTTGATGCATGGGTGACATTCAGCACTTCAGGGCACTTTCTATGGGTATAGAAGATGTAAGTTTGAACCTATGTTGATGCACAGGACTCTGAATCCCATCTTCTGGTTGAAGGCTGTAGCAAATAAAGCTCTCCTGTACATGGCTCCACTTCCTGTTCCTACAGAGAAAACATTTTGTGTGGATCTCAGTGCTTCTTGTATCTGGGGTGTGGGCTCACTGCATGCTGGTCCCTCAGAGATTTGGAGAAAAGTTTCGACTTCATCTGGGTAGAGATGTGGTGGGCCTCACATGCTGAGGCAGTGCTGGACATTGGTAAGGTCCCAGGTCTTGACAGAAGGGCACCTCTGAAATCAGGGACTTGGCTTTGATGATTGTCTGGTGTCCACCAGAGCCAAAGCAGGGACAGAAAAGGACACGCATTCCCACTCGAGATGCTGCTCTGAGCAGACTGTCAAATGAGGACAATTACACCCAACCATGCTATCTGCTGCTCTCTACAGAAAAATGATCGATAGGCACATGGCTTCAGTGGGAGGAAGCAGGTCCAGGTGAGCAGCCACAGCTGAAGACATGGGAAGAGGAAATAGGGCAGGAAGGACACTGTACTAAGTCAGGTGCCAGAAGTGATGGATGGCTTCAGACCCAAAGAACTATGCTAAGTCTGTCCATTCTCAGCTGAGGCTGAGCAGAGATTTTATTCACTTTTTTAGGAGTCTCTGGTCTTTCCTTATGGCTGGCTTCATGGCCTGCAGCCTTGAACTGATCTTGTCTGCAGTTTTTCTTTGTGCCACAGCTTGGTCATGTTTTTCTTGTGTGAGACACACCACTGTACAGAGCAAAGGGATAATTCAGGCCAGTGGTCTGAACATTTAGACCAAGACTTAAAGGTCATTGTGTACGGTGTTGGGCAATAAGGTGACAAGAAATTTTTCTCTCCATTGACAAGAGAATGAGGTTTCTGCTTTCTTCTATAGGTTAATACCACTTCTTTTATTCCTCAGCAGATTATGTGCAGAACTCAACATATCCATTTCCATTGGTAAAGTAAAATACACTGGGAGGTTTCAGAAGAAAATGCCATAGTGGCAAGAGGGGAGGTTACATGAAACTACATTGATTTAGCCACAGAAGAAAAACAGATGTATTAGTTGAGGTAGCCTGGATTATGGAGGTAAACCCTGAACTACAGTCACAAGGTGAACTCATAAAGTGAACCTTCACATTTTTACATCCTATGAGGAATTCATAGCCCAAATTAGATTACAGGTCCCTGTATCTAATGCAGAAAAATTAGATGCCTGACAATAGGAAATATAGAAAACAGCATCCAGAGCAGGAAGCTGTAGGGTGAATTTATGTGAAATGCCAGTAGATCCTGCCTATACATTACCTGGAAGTTTTCTGATTTCCCCATATGCTCAAAGTGGTTGCTCTCTGGAGTTGATCACCTTTCTATATAATGAAGTGTAAGCTCCAGCCTGGTCCAGATTTAGAGCAGACAGGACTGTGAACTTCATTTAGGAATCCCTGGGGAATCCTGAAGAGCTAGGCATGCCTGACTGACTGACTATCCTTGGTGATGCCTGCTGACCTTGCAGTGATACAAGTTGGGGTTACTCTGCCTGGGGAGCAGCTCTGCTAAGAAAGACCTGGGGACTATGGCATACAGCAAGCTGAACAAAAGCCAGCCATATGCTCCAGCAACAAAGAAAGCCAACGGTGTCCTGGGCTTTATTAACAGCAGCATGGCTAGTATGCGGAAGGGAATGATTATAACCCTTGCTCACCACTCCTTGGATGGCACCTAGAATATCATGCCCAGTTTCAGGAACCCCCATAAAGATATTAAAATGGAATGAGTTGAAGGCCACCAAAGATGGTTGGGGTTTGGAGCTCTTACCTTGTGAGGTGAGACTGGGGGATGTGGGGTTGCTTCAAGGGAACCTGTCTACTGCATCCCAGCTCTGGACAGAAGGAGCAAAACTGTCTTTCCTAGCAGCCTGTCAGTACCTATCAGGGTGTTATTAAGAAGACAGAGGCAGTCTCTTTACAGAGTTGTGCACCAAGAAGGTGAAAAGTGGCGGGCATATGTTAAAGTAAGAGAGGTTCAGATGATTGTAAGGAAAACCTTTTCCTCTACGAGGTCAGTCTAGTGGAGGAACAGGCCATCCAGTGGCTACATAGTCTATACAATTTCCATCTATGGAGATTTTCAAAACCAGACTGGACAAAGCCTTGACCAACCTATTCTAATTTGTAGCTGAGATAAGTTTGGACTAGAGACTTCCTGAGGTCCCTTCCAATTGGAATTATCCTCTGACTCTGTGAATACACAAATGGAATTTTTGTTTCTAGAAAAATAACACCTGTTTGGATGCAAGGGGAAAACCATGTTATTTCTATGCCTGAGACAGAGTCTTCTTTGTCTTGTGAAGGCCTGTTGGTTAGAGTTTTTCCTTGGGATGTGAGTTTGCATCTTCTCAGACTGTCAAGGGCATAAGCTCAAGTCTTGTACTCCTGAGTGCTGTAAATACTCATCAAAGGGTAGAAGCTCTGTTGCTCTGCTGTAATATAGTTACATATAATAAAGTTGTAACACTGTAATATAGACCCATCCTCATGTAGATCCTAGATTACTGCTGACTGTGCTCATGTATGCAGTGGTCACCTCTTGCTACCCCAAATTCATAACTGCACGTCATCTCCAGGACTAGTGCTTGCCCCTTTCTTTCAGGAACTGAACTGCAACTCACTTACCTCTTCTACTGGGCAGTGAAATAGTAAATCCAGCCTAATCATATATCAGAAGGACTGTATAGCAGCTAGCCAGGATGAGATCCTGGCTACTCTCTGAAAGTAAGTGAAATGCAAAGAGTATTGTCTTCACTGGCTGCAGTGGCACAGAATCACAACTTAGGGTTTTGTTGGGGGAAATGGGAGATTAGAATTTAATTCTTCAAAACAGGCTGCAAAATGTCTATACTTTCCAGCATGACAACTAGAATACTCAATTTGAAGCCTATAGGTGTCAGGGAACCATACCATTTTCTCCCATGAGCATGCTCTGGGATTTGCAGACTTTCTTGGTGAACCAGGACAAGGGGCTGCTACTGTGACTGTGCAGGCCTCTTGAAAGAAATGGGTGTACCTTAGATGAATTATCTGCAAGCAGTGTAGGGTGGAAATTTGTAAATGTGAAAGCTATATAGGCAATGAATCACTGTGCTGAGTTCATAGAATTATAAAATAGCATAGGTTAGAAGGGATATTAAAAATCACCTAGTTACAATCCACCTACCATTGCCACCCACTTAGATCAGGCTGCCCAGGGCCCAACCATCCTGGCTTTGAACACCTCCAGGGATGGGGCATCCACAACTTCTCTGGGCAGTGTGTGCCATTGTCTTACCACCCTCAGAATAAAGAATTTCTTTCTAACATATAACGTAAATTCCCTCTTCTTTTAGTTTAAAGCCATCTCCCCAGTTGTCCTGTCACTACCAGACCATGTAAAAAATTGGTCTCTCTCCTCTTTATAAGCTCCCTTCAAGTACTGGAAGGCCTCAGTGAGGTCTCCCCAGAGACCTCTTCTCCAAGCTAAACAAGCCCAGCTCCCTCAACCATTCTTCATAGGAAAGGTGCTCCAGCCCTTTGATCATCTTCGTGGTCCTCCTCTGGACGCTCTCCAACAGCTTCACATCTTTCTTGTGCTGAGGGCCCCAGGCCTGGCTGCAATAGTCCAGGTAGACCATGAGACCAGTCATGGTCTCATGAGGGCAGAGCAGAGGGGGACAATCCCCTCCCTCTCCCTGCTGGCCACCTCTCTTTTGATGCAGCCCAGGATACAGTTGGTCTTCCAGACTCCAAGAGCACACTGCTGGCTCATGTTCAGCTTTTCATACACCAGAACCCCTTAGTCCTTCTCTGCAGAGCTGCTCTCCATGAGCTCTTCACTCAGTCTGTATACACACCTGGGATTACCCTGACCAAAGTGCAACACCTTGCACTTAGCGTTATTGAACCTCATTAGATTCCTGTGAGCCCACTTTCTGAATGTGTCTGGATCCCTCTGGATGGCATCCCTTCCTTCTTTTATATCAGCTGCACCACTCAGCTTAGTGTCATCATCAAACTTGCTGAGGATACACTCAATCCCACTACGTTGTTTATAAAGATGTTGAAGAGCACTGGTCCCAAAATAGACCCCTGGGGGACACAACTCTTCACTGGCCTCCATTTGGACATAGGACCATTGACCACAACACTCTGGTTGTGACCTTCCAACCAACTTTTTATAGCCCAGTCTTCAAATTCATATTTCTCAAATTTAGAGATAAGGATGTGGTGTGGTACCATGTCAAAGACCCAGGTAGACAGTACAGGTAGATGGTATCAGTTGCCCTTCCTTTGTCCACTCAAGCCATCACTTAGTAGACTACAGGTCAGGTCAGGTACGATTTGTTTACAAACAGCTGTGCTGGCTGTTTTGGATCACCTCCTCATTTTGTATGTGCCTTAACATATCTTCTAGGAAGATCTGCTCTATGATCTTCCCAGACACAGAGGCTCAAAGGCTTGTAGTCTGCTGGATCTTCCTTTCTGCCTTTCTTATAAATGAGAGTGATGTTTCGCTTTTTCCAGTCACAGGGGACTTCATCTGACAGTCATGACTTTTCAAATATGATGGAGAGTGGCGCAGCAACCACATCAGTCAGAACCCTGGGATGCATGTCATCTGGCCCCATAGACTTGTACACATTCAGTCTCATGAGGCACTTTCTGAATTGCTGTGCTCTTACAGTCAGAGGGATTTTGTTCCCCTGATCCTTGCCTAGAGATTCAGGGACACAAGAGGCATAGGAAGCCTGATTGCCAGTGAAGATCGAGGCAAAGAATCCACTGAGTACCTCAGCCATGTCTGTTGAGCCCAGTTCTCCCTTCTCATTTATCAGAGGGGGTACGCTCTTCTTTGCCTGTCTCTTCTGCCCCATGTACCTGTAGAACCCCTTCTTGTTAATTTTCACATCCCTCACCAAGTTCAGTTCCATCTATGTCTTGGCTTTTCTGATCCCATCTCTGCGTGATAGATCTGGATAGCATTCCTGTATTCTTATCAGGCCACGTGTCCCTGCTTCCACTGTTAGGTCATTGTGTCCTTTGAGTGAATCTGGGCTCATGATCTTTTTTTATTCAAAATGATTTGCCACTAGATGCAAATTGCTGCAAGTCAATACACTACATGGATGTAGCTACCTCATTTCCCTCCTTTCAATATGCTTATATGTGCTGCTTGAGTGATATGGGAGGAATTAAACATTTTTCCAGGCAAGAGATAGAACAAAGAAGGTTGATGGGGAGGAAAGGATAGCAATATAATTTATAAAAAGCTCTTAGAAGCAACAGCTTTAGCTTTCTACTATCATGGACTATGGCTGAAAATAGCAGGTAATGGGACCGGTGTCCCTTTAAGAATTCTTGAGGTTACTAATGGATATAGGTCATGGTGACAGCCTTAAATAAACCTTCAGTAATAAACAAATCATTCTGAGTTTTCATAAGATTACCATCACTCCAGGGCTGCTCTAGTAGGGCTAAGAATGCGTGAAGGAAATGAGCATGATAGATCATATACATCATACTGTCATACCCCAAGAAAAGGACAAAAAAAATCTTTCAAGGAGGCTCACACTGTATTCCTGATAAAAGCTGCTAAGAATGTGCATTAATATTAATCCTCTATTTTACAATAAGCTATTCACTGCCTCTACACAAAATGCAACATTGCATCAGAGTAGAATGAAAACAAAACTTCGAAAAAATAGCAGGCATAAGTAGCCTGTTCACAGGACTTGGAAATAGAAAGAAAGGTCTCCAAAATCATGTATCCAAAATTACTGTAAGAATAATATGGAGGTGTATATTTAATAGATTTTTTTTCTACAGTTCATTCCTTTCATATTACAGTTTTACTTTGATTTTAGTTATTTAGCTTTAATTTAAACGGAATTCATAATTTGCATACTGGACTTCAACTGGAACAAGATGTGACTAAAATAAAATTTTCTTCTTTTCTAATAAAGCCTGCTGTAGATGGAGTGTCACTTCATTACATTCTGGAATACAAGTGCCTTACGGATTGTTTTCAAACTTTTGATGTCTACTTATAAATTCCTCTGCCCCAAAAAGGAGCATGAGAGTGAAAAATGATTTTGGTATATTGTTGATATCTAATAGGATTCATTGCTGAAGAAAAAAATGAGTTGAGATATCTTTATGGATAATGACCTGCCAATGATTGTAAATACAAGGTGACATCTTTAAAGATAAGGACATTCACAAATCGATTAGACAAATCAGTTAAGCAAGGCCACACAGATATACAGCTGTATTAGGACTAAAACATCCTACTGTATATAGCACATATATGATTGCAAATATTGTTATGTCTTCTTCCTCGTGTCCATAAATAATAATAATCATAATAAACACGCTCCTGCCAACAGCCTAAGCGACCCAGTAATGTGAATTGATTGTTAGCATTTTGCTTTAAAGATGGATTAATTAAGGCTGAATCATATGGCAATCCTTACAAAAGTTCTGTACATATGACATCTAAATTAATACCAAATGAATTCATCACAAGTAGGGTAATTATCATGAATATCTAATGAATTAATAACGATAGATCATTTATGATTCATGCATATATATGTGTACTTATATATAATGTACATACACGCACAGACATTCATACACACAGTGGATAGCAAATTTTCTGCTGCCACACGGAAGAGTGAGATCTGTGTATTTTAGCTCTCTGTGACAGACTTCCTACTGCTGTTCAGTTTGCTTAGTGCTGTATTACACCTACCACTGGGCAAAATGGAGGCAGAGAAACTAGCTGAAATAACATCCAGGTGGGGGTGGTGAATCACTGTTGTAAAGTTATGATCTTTCCTTCTTGTGTGATAGAGGATACTGGTGTAGAAGCAGGGCCACAGCTTTCATGTAGTTTCAGAGTTAACCTGGATGGACTCTCTATTTTTTTTTGAAGGTGTGCAGATGAGATGTGGAAGTTGGGCGCACAAACATGCTCAAGCAGCACTAGTCTGTTGTGACTGGTTGGTTGTCCCAGGAGCCTTCTGGCAGTACTAAAATGCAGCAATACCCCCATGTTTTCCTCTCATCCATCCATCCATCAGCCTTCACTACCTAGTGCGAGTGGGTTTTTGGTTTTAGAAATGCTAATAGGTAGCGTGCATAGCCATAAACAAAGATCTGAAAGTGTGGTTCTCTTCCCTGTCCTCCTAGTCACTGATACTTTACTTTCCCAACATTTACATTTCTTTTCCCACTCTCATCTGACCCACACCTCATCACTCTGCTTAGCCTTTTAAAATCTACTCTAGACTTTTCCTTTCTCAGCAACTTTTCACTTCAAATTGTGAAAGTGCCTCCTACTGCCACTGCTTGACTTCCATTGCATCTCCCATATATTACTCTGTCATAGGGCTGAAATAGGGCACCTTCACCCACTAACAAGGTGTTTGTCAAAGCCATCATGACCTTTTCCTGGCTGCTGCCCAAAGCACCTTTCTATTTTCATCTTCCCTAGGCTGTCTGTGACTACCGAGTTACCAATGATAACTCAAATAATCAATTATTTATTGATTATTCTCTCCTCGAGTGCTTTCCCAATTCTTAGCTTTCCTTTTATGACCAGTACTTCAGTGATCCCCTGTTATTTTGGCTCTATGTTTAGCGTGTTCTCTTTTCATTATATGGGCAGCCCACTTCCCTGTCCACATACATAGCTTACATGACCATCTCCTTGTCTATACCTACTGCCTAGTAGTTACGCCTCTTGTCTTCTTACATGGACCTGACATTATTATGATGTTTTCATCAATTCAAACTCAGCTTCATGTCATCTGAATCATATTTTTACCTTTTATTTTACTTTATACTCCACTACCAAGACTCCTTGAGAAAGAACTGGTAAAATGCACTACTGGACTCTTAGCAGGTGGTCCTAATTGTGTCCAAACTCTGGAGCCTAAGTCTTCTTATCTTACTGGGACTGAGAAGAAGCTAGAAAATGTCTGTGGCCTTCAGTATCTAACCCGCATTTGAGGAGCAAGCCTGACACCAGAGTGAGCAGGAGGGATTCCTCAGTCTAATAGTCTAACTCTGGAACTTGTTCCTTCTCTGCACAAGTCTACTCTGCAGTTGTTATGTATCCTCTTATCCCTCTAAAGGACTATCTGCCTTCATCTGGTTTGCACATTTCTTCAAGGGCACATGATAGATGCACATAAAAAAAAATGTGTGCACACATTTAAGAGTCTAAAACTTGATCGATCTTGTCTAAATAATACAAGAAGTATGTGGGTCTAGGTAAAGCTAATGAAGCCATAATGCCTTCAAGCATTTTGTCCATGCCCTGCCTTGATTTTCTCCTCATTCTGGATACAATCTTTGGGCTGTAGTCAGAGCTATTTAAGAACATAAAAAATATTTTTCTTGCAACACTGAATTATCTTTTAAAGCAAAAGTTTCATTTAGTTCAGTTTAGTATGGTTGGTCCTGTCAGAAAAGTGGGTCTTTCTATTACAAAAGAATATCTTTTTGTTCCCTTCTCTTACTTTAAACCCTCTCTCTCTGCCACCTCAGTGAGTATCTTCAGTGTATGTGTTCCAATACCTGATTCTTTTGTTTTGCTGCTAGCTCTTCTTTCCTTCCCACTTCATCTGTAGACTAGTTGGAGGAAAGTGCTTCTCCTTGCTTCTACTGACCCCACTGGCATTGTCTGTTTAGAGACATGAAGATTTCTATTATATCCAGTCTGGGAAAGACATACTTATGGCCTTGTGAGTGAATACACAGTGTGATTCAATGATACAATAGTTTTCATAGGAACAATTTCATCATATCGAACACAACTGTGAATTTACACTGGCAATCTTTGACCCAGTTTTCATCTCCTCTTTCTCTGTTTCCCTTCTATCAATATACTCAGCTGATGCTCAGCAGAAAAGACAGTACAGTAACCTCAGTCTTTCTCCTCCTTTTTCACTTTCATGTGCACTCCCAGTTGCTGTGATACCTTCGCATTCTACAGCCTGGGATCCTGCCATACCTTGAATCTGTGCTTGTCAATCCACTTCAATCCAGGCAAAAATGTGTTTGCCATCTGGCAAATTATCTTTCCCACTTACCACACCCACACAGAAAATGGGAATGGGGCTCAAAAGGTCATTGGACCTTTCACTTGCCCGAGGGCAGGATCAGCTACATCTACAGCATTCCCAACAGATGCTTATCTTGCTTGTTCTTAAAGCCTTCAAATGTGGAGGTTTTCCAAGCTCCTCATGCAGTGCTGAATTCTCCTTGCAAGTTCTTAATGATCCTTGGTATCCCGAGCTCTTCAATTACAATCTCTCACATTCCCCTATTAAATTCAACCTGCTTATCTGCTCCTTCAAAGGCTGTACGCAGGTCTGGCTCCATCTGTCTCTGGTTCTTTATGAGAGTATCTTCACAGGGTGTCTGGGTGCCTTTGCCCCCTTACTGATTAGCTATTTGAGCTGTGTATCTCTCCTCACTTACATTCCCCACCCACCCATCTCTCTGTCTCCATCTGTCTGGCATCCCTTTGCCCCCAGAATTACTTCCTCGAGCTTTCACTTCCACTCCCAAGAACTTTCCCCTTAAATTCTCTTGTTTGTGAACAAGGGACTCCAGTTCACTCAGAATGTGCTTTTTTAAGGACACCTTCCCCAACACACACGCTCCTCCCAACCCCAGAAGTTACCATTCAATCTGTCACCCTGCTCACCCGGCCAACTTTATGGTTTCGTTTGCCTTCATCAGCCTGTAAACTCATTTTGGGTGGGGCTCTCTTCTGCCCTTTGTTCTCCACTGTGTTGAATGTGCTGACAGAGCTGAATTCTCAATAATTAATAGCACAAACAAAGCTTAAGAAGGGACAGATCAAAGGAGGAAGAAAGGGAAAGCAGAGGGAATGTAAGGTTTTGTTTAAAGCAGCAAGGAAGCTTCAGAATAAATCTAACCCTCTGGGATATGTTGAACACCTGTTAAAGAGTGGTTTAGTATAAGGTTGTTGAATAATCTGAATGAAGACAGTCTCTGCCTCTCTAAAGTGTTCAGAAAAATTAATCTTTTCAGTGTTACAAGTAGACACTTTGTGTAATTGATTTGAGGTGAGGAAAACAACCAACAATGAGTGAAACTTGTAAAGTTGGCAAGAGGCAAAACAGCACACAAAGTCCCATCCTATGGATCCAGGAGGTTCAGGATCTCCAAAGAACTGTGCCAGGAGTTTGCTTCACTTCCTCAGAGCTAGGACACTTCAACCCCAGTGCCTCCAGGAAGTCTAGAGGCAGATTTCCATCCTCCTCTGTCAGCAGTTTGCTCCACAGTGCTGCCAATCTGTTGCTGACTGTTCTGTTGTTGGCAGAACAGATGTGTGCGCTGTGGTGACAGAAGAACATGAAGACTATTCTTGCTGCCTTTCCCACCAAAATCACGGTTAATCCTGAGGAAATAAAGCACCTAAGTTCTGCCAGGGACATCCGTGGCAGAAATATGCTAGATGTCTGCCTCTGTTTGTGTGAATGGAAACCTGATAAAATAATGCTTGGTCATTATCCATTCCTTGGACACTCATCAGCATCAGTGTAGGAAGTGCTGATGAGTTACAAACAGGGTGGTAAGGACTTCTGGTTTTAACCTGTCCGATCACAAAGAACTGCATTGTCTTGCAGTAACACTAATATCAGTGGAATGTCTGCCTTCTTGTTATTCAGGAGATCAAGGTGACCATATTTTGTGCTGGCTCCAGAAGGTGGACCTTAATGAAAGAGCATCTGGGACAGAATAGCTGCACTCATGCAGCGGTTGGTGAGCATGAACTGGCTAAGTGCTGGTGAGATGTGCTGGCTGCAGACTCAGCTTCCACCCTTGATGTCTCTAGTGTTGTTTAGACTATGACACACAGACCAAGAAGAGAAGGGGGCCTCCACTGGGAACAGGACAATTTAGATGGTGCCAGCAATTTAGATGGAGGCAATTAGAGAGTACACCTGCCATCACAGGAGCTGTGTCAGGGAAGCAAAGGGGGTTGCTTTGAAAGGTAAAAAGCAATTTGGGGAAGTGCCATGGTACACTTATCAATCTGTCTATTTGCTATTATGATGATGATGAGAATTTATTACAAGTTTTTGTTTAAACTTCCTGCCTCTTTATTTTTATAAAGAATCACATAATCAATACATAGTGTAATCAAATGAGTTGTACAAACACAGACATCCCTGCCATTGCAATACAAGGAGCACACATTAATAAACACAAAAGGTTCAATGGGCAAGGACAAACAACAGCAAATGCCAAAGAGGCCACCAGACTGCTGAGCTCTACCAGGTTCAGCATCCATGCAAGCAAGGAAGATGTGAGCAAGGCTGTCTAGTCATGTCCGTCTCCATCCCAGGAGGTCACTGACCAACATGGTTATATGGCTACAACACATGAAAGAAGCAATCCAGAGCTAAGGGACAGTTTTGCCCATAGCTTTAAGGGAGATGATTTGGAAGACATTTTTTCAATAGGGTCTGCCTGTTTAGTTGAACTAAAATTACATTTTAGATATTGAATTTGCATTACACAAAATATTTTGACCTCAGTATTTTCTAGGAAGTGTCACCTATCTTCCCCCCAGTTTTCTTTGGTTGAAAGTATTTTACTTTGAGATTAAAATCAGTTTGATAGTTAAAATGTATTAAGGGATGAGTTTTAACTTAGATGATTCATACGACTCAAAATAAGCTACTTCTAAAAAGTTTTGTTTTGCTAGAAAATTGTCAACCTATTTAAAACAATAACGGGTACCCCTCCAGCCAGAATGGAAAGACTTCATTTACATCCGCACTGCCAAGTGGATACATTAATATTAAATTTAATGTGAATCCTAGGTTTAATTTATATCACCATTTGAATAATCTAGCCCATATCCAGGGCATAGATACATCTGAGAAAAAGACTTCTGTGCCTAGGTGAAAAGAATTTAAAGAAATTCTGGCCTATGGACTAACTGCAGAGATGTGTTCCCACAAGGGTGGGGGGAAATGCACAATAGAGAGGAATTGGAAGAGGCAGAGAGAGAGAGGGAGGGAGGAAGAGAGAAAGAGATGTGTGCATTAGGGAAATTGCCAATAGGATGGTTGGAAAAAGATTAATTACAGCAGTAGCAGCATACCAAAGACAAAAGAACTGACTGCTTGATGGCCCTATAAGATGGATTAATGAAAAAGAATGAGAACAAATATCAAATTCTGCTCTTAAACACAGCACTGGGAATGTGTGTTACCCAGTTGGCATCAGTGGTGTTACTCCACATTTGCACCACTTTTAGTGAGAGAAATTTACCTCCAGGTCTCTGACTTGTACCTAATATGTCACATGTTTTCTGTCAGATAGCCAGGTGGGTCTGAAGTGTCTCTCTGGAAAATGGAATGGCAGGAATTCTGCCAGACAATACCGGCTGAGGATCAGCTTTTGAAAAGGATGAGATTGTTTTAGTGACATTTGGCTCTGTACTTAATTTCAGCCTTTTGAAAGATGGGTGCCTCCCTGGTTCTGGTGGCTTTATCCATATACACTCCACTGTATTTTCCCAGGCTTGTGGAAATGTTTACTGTCTGGTGTAAATCTCAGCACAACAAGTACCTGATCAGTGAGCCACATGTCAAGTGAGTTTCATGAAGTTAAATGAAAAGGAGCTCAGCGTTCAAAGGATGGCTGCTCTTCTAATTAACGGTATCTGTGAAGTTGCAGTGCACCTTCAAATTACGTGTATGCCTACAGTTCACCAGAGCATCCATCCTTCCTTCACATGGCTGATTAATGATTCTTTTGCACATGCATTTGAAGCTTGAAGAGTTTCATTTCCTGATGATAATTTCCTTTATCTCTGCAGTCAGTGGGGGAGTGCCTCTTTGTCCAGGGCAGAACCTGGCAAGAGAGGAGGCAGGGCTGCAGGCTGCTGCTCGCACCTCCCACGCGTCTTTGGCAAGTCCCAAGGGACACCCTACCTGGTACTGCAGCAGCCTGTGAAATTGGCTTTCAGCGAGGCGTGGTGCTCCTGCTGGGGACGTGCTGGGATGGAGATAGAGCAGGAAGGGGCAACAAAGGTTGTGATGCTGTCTCCATGTTTTCATACACAGAGGGAGTTTTAGGATTGTCGCACCAACTTTTGGGGTCAAATGCTGTGTTTAAAATACTCATGGCAAGCAGTCACTACTGTGAGTTTATGGCTTGAACCTTCCCGTAGGGAATAGGGTATTTAAGCAGAAAGAAATTTCCCTGAATTCTGCCCCGCTCTCAGAAACAAAGTGTTCGGTTTACATCTTGTGAAAACTGTGTTCAGTGTTCTTGGACCACTCAGCTCTCCTCAGGGTTTAAGATTTCTATTGGTAGAATACCTTTGTGCAAATAAGCACAAAACTTTGCTTGAAGTCCACCAGAAGCTAAACCCTGTGCCCACACAGTCCCTGGCACATCCATGGGCATCTGCAAGATTTCAGAGTGAATATCTAGTTCTGTCCAAAGGGGCCGATGGAAAGTCAGAGACTGAAAGATGAGATCTTTTCTCTTTTATTCCTTAGGACACAAAGAGTTATTTATTTAAAAGACTGGCTTAGCATTATTGTAATTTTTGACACAATGGGTGCCTAGATGTTCCAGCCTGGACCAGGGACCTCTTGTTCTAGGCACTAATCTTGACACTGAGATCATTACTTAATACCTGGGGGGTATCTGTCTAATGTTTGTTTGTTGGTTTTTTTTTTTTCCCCTTTATTTTTTTCTCATAATATAAATTTACATTTCAGAGTCCATTCACATGTGCTAACCTAGTTATGAGCCAGTTTCACTCTTCATGAACTTCCTGCCTACAGGCATTTTTTGTAAATTGCTGTAATATGATAACTGGAAATCCTTTTTACTATCTCAAAACAGGAAATAAACATCCTGTTGTGAGAAGAGAATTAGAATGATGCGTGATGCCTCTTTTGTAATTTACTCAACTTGGTAGAATATATTATGTAGAAAAGACTTTTAGGGCATTAAAGCAAAGATGACCAGCCATAAATCAGCATCTATGAGAGCATGGTGAATCCCTGTTGAATAGCACTTAGATCATTCTTGTTCAGCTTGAGTGTTGGTAATCTTTTGCCTTTAAGACTGAAGAAAAATTAGTAAGTTTAGAAATTATTTAGAAGTCCAGGAGATCTTCTGGGTCTTCATTTTGTTGATCTTCATGTGAATATTTGAATAATTCATACTTTTTGTCACATACTGCTCTATGTTTAGGTGTTTCCTTAAACGTCAGAAGTGTCTGTCTGCAGAATGTACGTGGGGCAGGGTTTTGTAAAGTGGAGATTGCCTTTTTAGCAGCAGGCAGAAAAGTCTTTGTTATCTGGGGTCTTGAGGTATGTATTCTTCTTCTCTTCCTTGTTCTCCCTGACTGATGTAAATTGAGCTCCTCCTCTCAGTCTTTCTAAATCTGCATTTGCTTTTCTTTGTTAGAATTACTGATATGTAGTATCTCTTTCTCAAGAGAACCTTTTCCTTCTTTTCCTTTTCCCCTTGCTTTTCCTCTTGCTCTTCCTTTTCTTCCCTTTCCTTTTCCCTTTTGCTTTTCCTTTTTGCTTTTCCCTTTTGCTTTTTCCATTTTCATCTTCTATTAAACTGTTTTTAGCTGCATATATTAATATAAGATATTGCTGGAAGTCTTATGAAGATTTTATTTTAGTTGTCAATAAGAATTTTAAAGAATTGCTCCTCATTTTGCCTATCATCTCACTCATCAAGTTCATGATGAATTTCAATTAAAAAAGTAAAAAGCCAAGCATATAACAATAATTCCTAAAAAGTATCTTGATGATGATTTATGACAGAGGAACGTTTTGATATCTGTAAGTTACACAGCACCAGAGAAATTACACTAATGTTAATGTTTGCATTTCTGCTGTCATTACTGAGATATCTTTGTATATCTCCTCCAAAACATAATGGTGAATAATCTTTATATGATATTCCTTTTGGAGTGATGCTACATGATTATTTATGAATTTGGAGTTCTTTGCAATACTAATCATAATATTATGAGAGAAACTATTCCAGCTTTGGCATTCACTTATAAACATTGTTGAAATGTTTAAGTGCTTGCAACAGCTGTAGGATGGATTTTTTGGGCCCTTTCTTTCTATGCGTTTATCATGTTTTTATGTTTGGGGTAGTTTAGTAGAAATGGCTCTTAGAACAATAAAATAAGCACATGACAGTACACTTAAACAAGGTAATATTTGAACCTGAAAAAAGAGTTATTGGTCTGACTTGATTCAGATGCTGCTGGTCAAATCAGATGAGAGATGTTGTAATTTGGGGTTTTTGCTCCTTGGTAGTGTCTGTCAGCTAAACACGGAGGTTTCTATCAAAATAGACTCTTCTCCTTTTTTGTATTCCCCATCCTAAGAACACATAAGTGTTTCACTCAGGCTCATTTTCTGAGAAGCAGTTAGTGGTTAAAGGATAAGTCTGTGAGTCAGATATATTGGGCTCTGATCCGATGTCTCCTTTTGAGTCATTCAATTTTGTCTACCCAGTAGGGGTGGGCAAGCAATTCTGCTCCACCTACATGCCAAGCTGGCCACAAGTGGACCAATACTAGGGCAGCTGCATGAATGTGTGGCTAAACACATGCAACTATATCCTACATTTTAGCATAGCTAATTACATTCTCATAACAAAAGCTCTAATTGCATAAGCCACGCACTAAAAGCATAATCTCTCCAAAACTTACAAGATACATACCTCAGGGATCAGGAGTTCTGAGAACTCTTCATGGCAGGGAGATAGTGATGACTTATATCCCCACTCCGTTACCAAAGGGAATGGGTCTGGACAGTCATCTGGTTCCCAAGACAACCAAGCAGTACTGACTTTATTGCCCTTTGATGGTTTGCTTATTGCCACAGCTGGGAACTCAGATTACTTGGCAGACCCTTGGCAGTAGGGTCTTGCTGCTGATCATGAATGCAAAACACACTTGAGCTGATCTAGAACCACAGCTGGCCCACTTTGGGTTTATTACTTTGGACTTGTCCCTACAGAGCTCCTGGGCTGGCACTGGTTCCTGTCCATCCAGATCAGAAGAGAAGCAAAGCAGATATAGAACTGTCAGCAACTGTGGGTCTCTCAGCTCTGAAATCAGGCAAGCTACCAACATCTTCCTTCCAGCGCTCACTTGCAAAAGAGGTTTCTTACACATTGGGAAGATGTGATTCCTGGTCTTTATTTGAGCCATCTTTTTTTAATATATTCCTCATTCTTCTTCAGAAACAACTGCAGCTGCCACATGCTGGCTGGCATCTTTAAATGTGATTAAGAGGGAAATGTCTCTGCCTTGAGAGTTTTCTGATAAGGCCCCAGTTCTGCATCTTCATGCAAGTAGGCATGTCCCGACGTCTCTTGGGAATGTCAGACTTGTTCTTCCTTGTGTATGTTTGTCATTTTAAATAACAGAGTACTGTCAGCAGTTTGTTTTGCTCTTTGTGTAAGTATATAAAAGAACACTCCCTTTGAGTTCAGTGGAGCTGAGGTTTCATTTGTATAGTTGAGAATCTCCAAAGAGTTTTTGTATCTTAGCCAGCATGTGCAGTGTCACTCTAGAGGTGTAAATGGGTTTCAATGTTTTATTGACTTATTAAATGGTGCTGCCTTTCTTCAGATTTATTAGTTGCAGCTATTTACACAGTGACTATTTCTGTCTCCATAATCAGCTTGCTCTGGGACTGGCTTGTGCAATGTGGAGGTTGCTAAGATGAGTCACTGTGTGGAAATCCTTGTAGCTTCTGCATGCATCTGGATAGGCAAAGAGTGGAACTTTCTCTCTTACTCTGAATTTTTCTGAATTAATTCTATTTAATTTTCACTTTTGCACTCTTATTGCAGTTTTTGGAATCTTGCTGCCTCCATCTCTCACATCTGTTACTAAAGGATATATACTCATACTGTCTCCCTCATCTTTTCTAGCTTTAATGCTGAGAAAATAATTACAACCTCCATCATCACTGTAGGTATTAGCAGGAGAAAGTGCTAGTTTCTTTCCACAGAAGTGTAGAGCAATCCCAGTCATTCAGCAAGGTGATTACACAAAGAATCAGTTTTATTTCTTGAGAAGAGTTACTGCAGTATTTCAGTCATATAAATAAGTGTGATGATGTTGACTCAAAGGGAGAAATGCAGTTTGCATCTTGGGTCTGGTCCATGTGCACTGTAGGTAAAAGTTACTAAAATACAGAGTAATAACATTAAGGGATCTGCACAAAGTTTAACACAGAATTTTGTTGACTTCTAGAAAGTCCCTTTTTTTTCCCAGCTCATGAGTGATTTCAATGGGCATTTTGTCTCAAATACTGGATTGAGAACACAAGTGATTTTTTTTTTTTTTAACTTTCTCCTATGAAGGGTGTAAAAAGGCTTGTCTACATAAGCTCTGCTGCTCACTGTTGCATGAGAGCAAAGCTGCTCATCTGCGTGGTACATGTCCTGCATTGTAGGAAGCTGTTGGAGGTTTGTTTGCTCACGTACATAGAAGAGCTCTGAGATTTTGCAAGAGGAGGATGTGAGTCTCCTTGGTGGAATGAGACAGGGGATCTGCTGTTGCTGGTTTCAAGTGGCTGTTACCTGCGTCAGCAGTACATCTGAACTTTTAGGAAGAATCCAACTTCATTTCTTCCTGTAATGACAGAAAATTCCTCAATAATGTTCATCATCTGCATTTTTTTTTTTTTTTTTTTTTGGATCACAGGCTGATTGATTCACTTAACAAAATGAACCTTAATTCCAAGAATATAGAGAAATTCAGGTTTGGATACAAAGGACAGTTGGAAGAGGCCAAGTTTCACAGGCCTTTAGTTGAGGAAGGGCATAGGGAAATCTGTAATTCTGTTCTCTGTAAAATGGACTCCAACACATATATATTGGTTTCTGAAGGGTCAGTTTTCTAATGCAGAGAACCACTGTGAGTCCGTAAGCCAGGGGAATAAACAAGTAAATAGTAAAATGAAAAAGGGTGCAGATGGCTAGCACCATAAGTTCAAGGCAGAAGTGATAGAAGATTGATTAGGGAAGAAAAATGATACAAGTAGAAATGCATAAGCAGAAAAAAAAAGGGAATTTTTACAGGAATTCAGGTTTAAAGCTTATCCTAGACATGGTATTAATCCACTTATTAGCTGGTAGAGTTATCAAGAATAATGTAGAAAAGGCAGAACTGTTCAATCAATATTTCTGTTCAGTATTTGGGGAAAAGCCAGATGACTCTGGACACGATGATGATGAAATGCTTTCCATTCTAGCAGTAGCTAGGGGAATGTGTTAAACAGCAGATACTAAAGTTAGATACATTAAAATTAGTGGGTCTGGATAATTTGCATCCAAGATTTTGAGATCGATAGTCAAGGAGCACTACAGACCATTAATTTTGATTTTTAACAAGCCATGGAGCACTGGGGATGTTCCAGAGGACTACAAGAAAGCTAATGTTGTGCCAATATTTAAAAAAGGTAAATGCAGTGACCTGAGTAATTATAGGCCTGTCAGCCTGCCTTCGATCCCAGGCAAAATAATGGAATGGCTGATATGGTGCTTGAGTAATAAGGAATTAAAAGAAGGCAATAGAATTAATGACAGTCAGGATGGTTCTTGTCAAACTAACTTGATATCATTTTAAATCAGATTTCAGGTGGGGTGATTTAATTTGGAATTTTGATGCAATAGATTTAGCTTTCTGTAAGATGTTTGGGAGGCTTGACATTTTGATTATTCAGATAGAGGCCAGCTCCACAAATAGTGATTAAAGAGAAGTTAGAAGGAGCCTAGACATCTGAACCTAAAACTGCAATCCTGAGAGCTCGGCTCAGGGGCTGCCCAGAATTGCCTGATCTCCTTGGTTTTCAGCTGGAGAAGTTTCCTAGGCAACTGAGGTTCTGCTTTTGTGCACTCCCAGAAGACACCTCAGTACTGACAGGGTTGAGCAGTTCAGTATCAGTGTCATAACTATACATTTGTCTGCCTGCTTCCTGTATAGAGCTTGGACCAAAGAGTGTGCTCAGGGCACACTTAAAGGATCAGCCTGAGCACAAAATGCAAAAGCAGATGCAGTCTTGTTTTAACACATGACCACAAGAAAAGGTCTTACATTTGATTACCCAGTGGCTAGAGTACTCTCCTGCCCAGGCTAGAAAAACTCAAGATTGAATTATTTCTTCTATTGAAGAGATTTCAAATCCACTTATCTCACTGGATACTGGTTGTTGGTGTGTGCTTATGACAGAGCACAGGGGGACTGAATATGTATTAACCGGAGCAACAGCCCCAGCCAACGTTGATTTACAGTTGCAGTTGTTCACATTGTGAAGTGCAGTGGATGCTGGATTCTGCAGAAGAGAAGCTGTGTCAGGGATGAAAGTGAACACTGTGTGATTACTCCAGAATTATTCTAGAGATGCAAATGAAGATAATAACTTTATCCAGCATGTCTTTATAGTCAATATGGGCACCATGAAGGCCATTTTATCCTATTCCAAGGCAGATATCCAAGACGTTTGGGATGAATTCCTATATTCAAGTTACACTTTCTCTTCCATTACAGATGGCTAGGTTAGATTACGTTCATAATTAAAGTTAGGAAAAAGAATTCCCACCTAAAATACACATAGATCAGAGACTGCTCTTGAGTTCAGCAAGGATAATAGCCTGTGGTGGAAGCATCATTATAGTAGTAGGAAAAAAGATCTAGAAAATATCAAGCAAGGAATATAGAATTGTCTTATAACAGAGAAGGACACAGATCAATTATTTACCAAAAGCCACATTGGATTTGGGGATTTTTTTAATTTACATTCTCTTTATATACATATTTCTCCTAAAATCTATTCTTTTGTCTATTGCAGCTGCTGAAACAGGAATTAATTCAGGGAGCTCCCAGGACTTGTCTTATATAAGGGGTCATGACCAGAAGATCATTGTGGTTCCCTCTGGTCTTTAAAGATCCAGCAAAAAGCGCTGAGGACAAACAAACTGAAAACCCAAGCCCAACCAGTAAGAAGCTTTCCGTGCCCAGGAAAGCAGATAATCTAAATAGACAAGACAGGCTGGGGTGAGAAAAAGGATGTGTTATCTCTCTTTCACAGATGGGAAACAGAGGCACAAAGAGATTAAGTGATTTACACAAGGTTTGTGTCAGAGCCAGGAATGGGAGCCAGATCTCCTGAATTCTGTGTCTCTACCTTAACAACAAGACCATCTTTTTTTTTTTTTTTCCTCTTACCATAGCCTTGAGAGGGAAAGGCCTGTACATAAGATTGTACCATTGCTTACAGAGTAATCTGATAAATGATGGAAATCCTAGAAGAGTACTAATGTGTTCTGATTTTTCTTCTTCTTTCAGACCGACTCCTCTTTCCTTCCTTCAGCTTTCCTTTAATCCTTCCTTTCCTTTGTTTTCACTGTCTGTTGCATAGGACATTGGCATTGATTATATGAGAAGAAAGCACCCCTGTCTCACACTGGGCACAGAAACAGCATATTCAGACCACCTACCCTTCCACAGTACAATAAAAAATGCACTAGGCATAACTGCACATGTATCTTCTAAGTCTGGGTTTGCAAGCATAAGCAGAAGACAAAATAGAAAAGGGCATTTGGGATTTGCCTGTCTTATTACAACTAAATCTGAGTACGTTTTCTAGGGAATCAGAAATGACCTCAATGGCATCTGCTTAGCTGAGTTGGCTAGGTTCAGTGGTGTCTAAATCCTTAAACCTTTCCTTTCTATATCTTCTCATTTCACACATGGTACTGGCCTCCTTTTCTAAGTCCCTTTGGGTAAAACCATTCCCTTTTTGATACCGATAGCAGGATCATGAGATCAGATAGTACCTTGGGCAAAACCTGTAAACACCCAGACTACTCCTTTGACAATTCTGAGAGTGCCAGTTTTTCTTCTGGACTACGATATCAATGGAATAAGGTCGTCCACCAACACTGCAAAATCTTGCAAGTTTTTAGGAGGCAGAGAGAAAAGCATATAATAATGTTGTCCATGCACAGAATAGTAGAATATCCAAGAAGGTGTCAAACTACTTGCATTGTGGTCAGCCATGGCCGAACAGGGATGGACAGTTTGCCCAGGGCCCTGTGTGTGGAGAGGTTAGAGAGAGCCCCAGCTAATTGCCTAATGATACATGGAAGGTCATAACCTGTACTTTTGCCTCTGACTCTGGGAGCCACCACTGTTGCTTGTCGCTGCTACACAGCCTCTGTGACACTGCAGACAGCCCTCAGCCATGCTCAGTGCTTCATTTTGGGCAGGCATGCAAGGGCCGTGGAGCAGGCATGTTGAGCAGGACACAGAGAGTATTGGAGAGCCTTATGGGTGTGTAAGGCAAAGGTGACCCTGCTGGTGAATGTAACTTTGGTCCCTGCTGTTTCATGAAAAAGTTCTGGACAAAACTCAGAACCTAGACCTCTTTCCAGCTAAATGTGTGCTGGGAATAGGTTCCCAGAATCAGATTATCCTGCTGGCCTCCCTATTAAGGAAGACATAAAGGATAATGCTGGGAGAATTACAATGCTGTTTTATGGAAAGATCAATGGCATGTCTGCAGCTAGAATGCTGTTTTTAGGTAAGGGTAGTTTCACCTCATAAAAGATTATATGGCTGACATATTTTTAAGTCCAGAGAAGAGTAACAAAACGTGTGATGAAGAGGTATGGAAACACTTTGAGATGAAGATATGGACGATTGAGTAGTAGAAGGTGGCAAGCAAGAGATGTCAGTGCAGTATATAAAATAATAGATGGCACAGAGGGGTCGTGTGGTCACTCCTGTGTACCCTCTTTTGCAATAAATATCAGACAGACACTTGGAAATAAAAGCAACAAGTTTAAATCTAAAACAGCAAATGCTTTTTTAACACAGTGTCTCTGCTGTGGCCTTGAGAAAATACGGAGGTAAAAGAGCAGAGCAGAATTAACAAATGTCGGACATCGCAATCGATACTAGCTACATCTACAGTCAAACTATCCAGGGTAAAAGTTAATCTATTAACTCATATTTTAATGTAGTATTATGTTAATAACTCAAATCTATGCTCCAGGGCTTGTGACAATGAGCACTTCCCGCTCGCAGGGAAATCTGGCTGCCAGGCACATTTTTGGATGGGCATTTGTCCTTTGCAGGGGGGGTCCTCTGCATTTGTTCCTGGCGAGTGGCAGAGGCAGGCTTTCAGGCTAGCTGGACCTCTGATCTGATCCGCTCTGGCACCTGATGCTGGCTTGGGTGAGCTCCCGGGGCGCTGCCCAGGGCCAGCCCCGCTGTTATTTCTGCTGCCAAACTGGAACTTGCAAAACCTGGGCTCGGCTTGGCGTCGGCAAGCGTGGCGTGTTTGGGCAGCTTTGAGGTTTCACCCAAATTGCCCGCCCTGCCCTGGAAGACACCACCTGTGCTAAGCTAGCCTTAGGCAGGAAATGGAAGAACAAATCAGGGCTAATTCAATTAAAAAAAAAAAAAAAAAAAGAGTCTTAAAACAAACTGTGCATAGGCTTCTCTGCACGCCATCTGCATAGGAGCAGGGGGGATGTGCTGGATGCATACTGTGATTCAAATGGAAGTGAGAGTAAATTGAAGGCTGATATATATCAGTGCTGAGGGCAGGATTTAGACAAGTGAACAGTTGTTCCTACAACAAAAACAGATAATGTTGTCAAGTTTGTTCTCTAACCAAGGATTCAATCAAATGCTCACCAGACTCTAGCTAAATCTCCACAACCTTTATTGCTTCCTGAGCACTCACTTAAATCTTGCCTAACCCCTTCCTGTCCCAGCACTGGTTTCCTTCTTCCTCCCTGGGGTGGTATTAGCGTCTGCCCACTAAACCATGTCGGCAGGTGAAATTTATAGATGGGCTACGGGCAGCTATTTATCATCATTTTTGTAATTTCCGTCCCTACTCCGCATTAAATGCAATAACATTTTGAACACTTTCAATATGAAATCCATTGCTGTATCCAAAGGTTGTTTCTCCATCTAGCACATGAACATGGCAGCTCACTGCCCCACTGCACTGCTGCAGGTACTTTTTATATTCTGAATGTATTTTGAAACCTTTTTTTTAAAAAAAAAAGAAAAAGAAAAAAGAGAGAAAAAGCACCACAAATGTGACATTGAACTCTTCTAGGCAAATAGGTCAGGTTATTGAGCAAAGCAGCACGCTCACTGCAGTGCTCCCTCATGCTTAGTGTCCCCATCCTCATGCTCTCCATACCCATTTTGTTTCTATCTTCTTTCAAGAAAGAAACAGATATTTTAGAAAATATTTCTTTGCAAAGCATGCAAAGAAACATGCACTCAGAAAGGAGTTCCTCCATGCTTATGCACATTAGCAAACAAAATAACCATATGGAAGGAGTATTTTCCCTGCTCCCAAGTTTGCCAGGCCCTGCGCCAGAAAGGAAGCAAGAACATCACTGCTGGTGGGCAGCTCCTCCTGGGCCTCAGGGCAGAGTCACCCCTGTGGGACTGACAGCTTAGAAAGTCCTCTCCTTCTAGATAACTCCATTTCCTACTCTGATTCTTCTGCTCTCTTCTAGAGTGGCTAACACAAGCTGGCTCCGAGGGTGTGACAGGAAGACTGATGTGTTTTTGTGTACAAGGTATTACTCGTGAATAAATAATTTTGAAGAAAAAAAAAAAGAAGCAACTCTGGGAATAATAGAAGGAATTTACTGGGGAATTATGCGGGAGGTGCACTTAGGTCACCAGATGGCAACATTAATTTTTTCTCTATATTTTGGTTTTTAATGTTAGTTTTTAACTGTCAGAGAGGATGAAAGAAGCAGGAACTATCCCAGGTGTTGCACACAGCAGAGGGGCAGTTTCAGAGACAGTTCTTCTCTTGCTTCGCTGGCAAGACAGACTGGAGGAAAGGGCTCCAGGGATTGTGCAAGAGATAAATATGCTGGCTGAGTTTTCTTTCAGAGATACTTCCAGCCAAATGCTACTTCAGCTGAGGAGTGTAAGAGTGAAAAGAATAAATGTGTTGATATAAATATATGAGAGGGTGTGCCCTTAAACATGAAGCAATACTGGTATGTTGGTTTGCTATGCAGGCATCAGAAATATTGAGCAACTGTACTCTGCTTTTTCAGCGTAGATGTATTCTTATCTTGGGACACTCTTCTCATTTCCTTTGGCAAACACAGGGAGGTTTGAACTTTCAAAGCCATTTTATGTCCCCTGCCTCAACCCATGCCCATGTCACTGGAGCCAGCACCGCCTTGGTTTAAGCCAGAAGGCTTGGCTCTGCCTGTTGGCTCTGTTGGCTCATGGTGGCTGGAGACCACGCGGGATTTCATGCCGGCTGGTGGCTATCTTCACAGGGCACACAGGGAAACTGGGCAAACTCATCCAAGCAGCCAGCTCTCCACTGTTCTCTAAACGTGAAATTTAAAAGATAGCAGCTAACAAACTATTCTGGGCTTTCAATCGGACTCAACTTTTAATTCATTTCCTTCTTTGCTTCAGCCCCTTCCAAACCCTCCGGTCTCTGGCCTTGAAGTCAAATGGGGCTGCAGTGCACAAGAACTGTAAAATTTATCCCCCCAGCACTGCTTAAATCTCATTTCTAATCCTCTAAACTCCTTGGTTCAAGGTAGTTTAAATTGTTATAAATATCTTTGTGGTGGATTATACTGCTTAATTGCTACTAAGGGAATAATAATATTATGTGTGTGTGCATACATAATATAATGTACATAGAGACACAGGCATAGACAGAAAATCATCCTGGCAAAGAAGATATTAAATAATAGTTTAAACTACTCAGGATTTGGGAAAGCCTGTTAAAGGGATTAGAAACTCAATCCAAAACTGGACAAGGGGTAAGGGGAATAATTTCCACTGACAGCAGTGGTGTGAACACTATTTCCCACTCTATCTGTATTTTCCTAATACAAAACCTATACAAATTATGGGAGAACATAATCTTTTCTATGAGGTTAACCTGATTAATGTAAAGAATATTTGTATTTGAGGAAGCATAGATTCTACTCTCCCAAGAAGATGAGAGGCACAATATCTATCATTAGTATACCTTTCTTTAGGAGGAAATAGTTTCCTGTCATCCAAACATCAGAGTTGTAAGTCCAGATGTCCTGAATAACATGATTGAAATCTGAAAAAAAGTTTGCATAAATATATAGCTAAATATAATCTCTTATATGTGAGTAATCTCTGTGAGTTGCTTGTGACCAATGCACTTGTGCAGATGCCTGGACAGCTGGGGCCAAAGGCTTTGTCCTGGAAATGTGCTGTCACACATAAAGCTTCTAAAGAAAGCAGTTGTGATAGTAGCCTTTTCTGAGAATGGAAGAGAAGGAGTTTATTGAGATCTTGAGAAATATTATGATAGGTGTAACTATAAACTTGATTGTCCTTTATATGTGTATCACTGCAAATGTCTGCACTTCATTTTTGCTCTTCTTCTGCTCTATCCTGCTAATGAAATGCTGCAAGTGTATTCTTCTTGAAGCAGCCTTGGTAGCTTGTGTTCACCCCAGACATGGGGTTGTATCTGTCATCTGTTCAAGGAATCAGTTCAAAAAAAAAAAAATCCGAAGTATTGTAAGGAACTGATTTTAAAAGAACTTAACTAAAAATATTTATTACTAAATATAACAGCTGAAGCCAAAAGCATATGGAATGAAAGAAGCAAATACCATCATCTTACAGACTTAATAGAAAGAAAGCAATCCCAGTACTGAGCATTTCAAAATGGTAAGAAAATGCAGTATCGGTCAGTCCGTGAGGGCTAGTTCTGGCCTGAACTTCATTCATTATGTAGAAGCAAACATCTCATTGCATCTGTAAGTTTGAACTCGAGGATGAGCACGTATACAGTTCCAGATGAAATGTGCCCTAGGCCGCTATCTGACTTTTATCATCCAAAATAGACTGCATTATTACAAATACTATAATTGGTTGTACTTAGTCTATTACCCTCTTTCTAGGCACACGAGATCTGCTTTTCAGTCCAGTGTTTACACTCTGTGATTAAACCAGTTTGGTCTTGTTCTGTGGTAAGAACAAAGATCTCCTGTCTGAAAGGTGAAACACACATTCCTTACAACACCTCTACCTCTTCTTTTGGTTCATCTTCACTTGGTACCTCTTTTATTCAAGTCTGAAAAAGCCTTAAACTATATATAAAAAAACCCAAACTTTATGAAGTAGTGTTTTATAGGACCTTAATGAAAAAATCTAAGGAATATTAATATTACTGAAGCCTCTTTCTCGGTGTACATTTCCTAGATATTCTTTAGACTTGAAGTGCTCTTTCTATCCTGGAGAATGGCTTTGATCCATGATTTGAACTCCTTGGATCTGGCCAAAGATTCACAACTGTTTTTAGAAGGCCTGCACAACACACAGTGAACAGCATCTGCTTGTGAGTGTACTAAGGCCAAGGTCTGGTTGATCTGTAAATGTAATAGGTTGCCCTGTGGTCCAGCACCTCCTCACATAGAGGGCTGACGCTGAGATGAATATGTTTGATTCCTGTAAACAGGATCAGTTTTGACGAGTTTTCAATAGAAACATGTACCTCTGCAAAGCCAAAAGTTGACATTCTACAATGAAATCTCTTGAGAGTGCTAAATATGTTTAGGATTATGTTCTTTTCTGTATAGTTAGTTTTTAATATCCCATGCCCTAATTTAAAAAAAAAAAAAAAAAGAACTTAAACACAGCTGGGAAGTACTTAAGTAGCTTGCTGAAACGGAATCTGCGTGTACTTTAGAGTAGGTCTATGAAAGGACAGCATGACCTGCAAGTCAGGGGAAGCAGTTGCCCATCACACCAGATTGAGTCCAGTCCAGGCCCTTGGGCTCAGTGTTTATGTTGTTTCCACCATGAACGAAGAGGCTCACAAACTTAGCATGGCACCCTAACCACATACAGTACAGCAGAGCCTGAAGGACAGCCTCCATATAATATAAAGAAGTTTTAGATAACAACCAAGCTGTGGGAAAAATGTTTTGACTGGGTTATTAGGTGCTCATTAGGAAAGGGAGGAGGCAAGACTTACAGTACAGGAAATGTACTGTACAAGGGCCTGTTTCTCTATTATTTAATTGTCCTTCTTATTGATAAAATGCAAATGGTTTGAATGCTTTGTACTTTTTATGGGGAGGAGATTTTTCTCCTTGGTTTCTGCCAACCTCCAGCCTTGGCTGTACATGAGACATTTGAATGAAGAGACCTTTAGTTCGGCTCTTTCATCATTACAATCTGTTGTATTGATCCCTTCCCACTGCTGAGTTTGCTAATTCCCTGACATACACAAAGTGTGTTCCTTTTTTTTTTTTTTTTTAAGGGAAGTTAACAGTTCTTCCCTTTCTTTGAATAGGAAAACTGAGGCACAGAATTGAGAATTGGGCAGACAGAATAACTTCAGAGAGGCTGCTTGAAGAACCCATCCTGTTTTGGATGAGACCAGGCTATGTAGAAAACAAGTGCAAAGTAATCTACATCCAAACAGAGAGCACATAAGAATCTGTCTATGCCCCAGCTTGGATTTCAGGGTGGAAAGGGGGCAAAAAAGGAGAAACAATGATGTTTGCACAAGAAAACTTGTAGAAATGGAAGAAATAAAATCCCCAGAGGAAAAAATCAGGTGGAAAAATTCATGACTACAAAGTAACCTGCACTGGAGGACAGATGTAATGGTTGTGGTGAGACTCGCAGAGGCAAAACAGAAAAACTGGCATGTGAAGAGTCGGAGAAGACATTGCCCACTGTTGCTTCTGTAGCTAAGATGATGAAAGGTTATCAAGATATTTTCAGAGGACTGGGATATCTTCCAGGCATATTTCACCTTGAAATAGAGATAGTGGTTCCGCCAAGATGGCACCTGCCTCACGGCGTAACCACTGTACCAAGAGTGAAAGAGAAGAAAAAGCCAACAAAGTGAATGGGAAGAGGTGGTACCAGAGCTATGGTCACAGCATCCCTGGGCATTTACTTGAGCTGAGATCTTGCCTCGACATGGGCAAATGCTTTATTCACATAAGCCCAGGCAACCTTGTCAAAGTACAACAAAGTGCTCTTTACCAAGTGCCTGCAGTGAAAGACATGTTACCTGACTTGGCAGAAGTAAAAATAGCTGCAGCACTTGGTGCCAAAGATAAATATTGGCAAATGCTATTGGATAAAGAAAGCACCCACCTCACTGCATCTTGTACACCAGCAGGTAGCTACAGATGGTGGGGTATGCTGTTTTGGATCAAACCTGCAGTGGAAGAACACTTCTGCTGCCAACAAGATGCGCTAATGGGACTTGGAGATCAGAGGTGTGGATGATGGCATTCTGCAGACTAGATGCAGAGACACCAAAATGGAAACAGTCGTAGATCACAGTCTCATTTGTTTGCTCTGATGAGTCAAGAAAATAAATTCATAGTTAAATATTAATAACAGTCCTATCTGCAATAAAAACAATATTGCAGCTGACTGCAGCATCCGACCTGGGAAGTTCAGAACATGGTGACATTAGTGTGAACGCAGAAGCTGTGACATGCAGCCTCATGTCTGAGCTGGCCTGCAGATGCACAACATGAAGGTGTTAGAAGTGATGCTATGAGGTGGTGAGAATGCATTGCCTTTGGATGGGTCTGGAGCAAAATCAGAAGGGATTTCCACTGCAGCCCCACTAGCATTTCTGGTACAGCTTATATGGACAGCCTGCTGAGCTACTGGGTGCCACCAGAATTAAACAACTGTTCGTCTCAGCAGCTGTGTAGTTTCAAGTCCAAAACCCTGTTTACTTTCAGGGTTTTTTTTTTCATTCTACCTGAAGGAGGGGGGCAGCTCAGTCATACAAGGCCTTTGGCCACATTGGTTCTTCCCTAGTCACAAACCAGCAGCTGGGAAAGCCATTAAAATTCCCAACTGTGGCTTGAAGGAAGTTCAAGAAGCAAACAAAATACACAGCAAGTGAGCCTTGAACTCTGAAGGAACTCTGCCTCTATTACTAACCTCTATAAGACTCAACATCAAGATGCATCTCTATACCATTGTCTGTGACTAGCAGGAGTGGACAGAGGAAAGGAGAGGAAAAAAAAAGATGTGCACAAAGGATGTGGTCCATCACAACTAACAAATGAGAAACCTCCCATGGCAGTATTCGCAGATGCAGTTACAGGTACAGCTGTTCCCTATGAGGCACGTTGAAGGCAAGCTGCACAAGTCAAACTGCTTTGGGGAAGATGATGAGGAATGGGCCTCTCCATCAGACATCAAAATTCTGTAGAGTTTTATAGACAGGTTAGATACAGTGCTACGAGTGATCTGTTGAAATTTGATCAACCAAATGCTAAAAGCATACAGCCTTTTGAGTGATCAACTATGGTACCAAAGCACAAACTGTTCCCTGGCTCTTTTTCCCCAGCCAGGGGTAGAATCATTTTATGCACAGGTTGTTTTTTTTTTGTTACAGTTCTCATGCGTGGACTTCAGAAGGATATACTGGTGAGCTAAATCTATAAGCAAAGACAAACAGTGATGTTTAGTTTTCACTGGAACTTGGGAGATCAGTGGCTCACTAGGTGGCCAACAGAAAGGCTTTTTACTCCTCCAAGCCTTCATTTCCCCATCTGGGGAAGAACTGCTGCAATATTTGCTGATATAAAATGTGCTACTTGCAACTGGGCATTATCATCATCTCAAATTAACGTGACAAATGGAATGCTGGGATAAACAGCTTCCTCGTCCCTGAGTAGGGAGCACAACGGTGTAATTGTGTGGGAACTGTGAGAACGCAGCACATGACCAGAATCATGTATAGGCAACTGCAGTATATGCAGAGGGAAGAAGAAAGCCTGAATGTCGCCCTGTCTTGGAGTTCTTTCTGCTTATGCATAAGCACTGAATAATAAGGTCAACTGTGATTTTAACAAACCCAAGGAGCAATTCCTAATCTTCTTCCATCTGGACTTTCTTTTCCCGGGCATCTCCATAGTGCTATGGGCGTTTTCAGGATCAAAAGCCATGTCAAGACAACTCTGATTCCATTCCTATCATGCATAAATTGCTTTTATCTGGGATAGGGCTCAGGTATCTGCACTAAATTACTTTCATTTTTTGTTAATCATCAGTGTTCTGCAGCAGGAAATGTGCCAGCTGCTGATGTGACCAGGCGAGCTCTGGGGGCCGTGTGCGCAGCGCGGCGCTGTGCCAGCTGTCTCAGTGGCTGGTTTCCACAGCGTGATGAATGAATCACTGCCGCAGTCACCACTGCTCCACCCCAATATTGGTTTCTAATATGCCATGCTGAATGGAGGCCAAGAATCCTGCAGGACCCAGATTTGGGTCCAGGCTTCTCTTCTGTTTACTTCCTTTTATGACAGCCATGTATTTCCTCTGCTACCCTCCCTTTCCTCCCTGGTCATTTATTGAGACGGACATTATGCTGCTCTGACAGACTGGATCACAACATACTGCTCAGAATCACCACCATTCTGCCATTTCTGTGTTTGTAGAATGAGACTTGTTGACACAATGTGATGCAAGTTCTTCAGCAGAGGCATTTTTGCAGTGCCACAGGCTGTGTGCAGTCACTACAAAAGCAGTCTCTGGGGTCTCATTAAGCAGGCTGGTAGCTGCTGGTGCATGTCAGTGCCATTGCTCTTCTCCCAGGCCACACGTGTGCTTGGTCTGTAATGGGAATGTTCACATAGATACATTGGCCAAGAAGGCCAATGGCATCCTTGCTTGTGTCAGAAATAGTGCAGCAAGAAGGACTGGGTAGGTGATCATTCCTCTGTACTCAGCAGTGATGAGGCTGCACCTTAAGTACTGTGTTCAGTTTTGGGCCCCTCACTAGAAGAAAGACACTGAGGCTCTGGAATGTGCCCAGAGAAGGGCAATGAAGCTGTGAAGGGGTCTGGAACACAAGTATTATGGGGAGTGGCTGAGGGAACTCAGATTGATCATTCTGGAGGAGGCTCAGGGGAGGAGACCTTAATCACTCTCTACAACAACTTGAAAGGAGGCTGTAGTAAGATGCAGGTTGGCCTCTTCTCCCAGGTAACGGCAATAAGATAATGGCCTTAAATTGCACCAGGGGAGGTCTAGGTTGAATATTAGGAACAATTTCTCCTCAGAAAGAGTAGTGAGCTATTGGAGCAGGCTGCCCAGGGAAGTTGTGGAGTCACTGTCCCTGGAGGATTTCAAGAAGAGGGTAGATGTTGCACTCAGTGACCTGGTCCAGAGTAGTCACAGGTGTGGGTTAGTGGTTGGACTAGATGATCTTAGAGGTCTTTTCCAACCTTAATGATTCTATGATTCTGTGATTCATGCCACACTAGACCCGACTCAAGTTCCCAGCAGCCATTTCCTGTCTGCCTTCTTCCTTCGCAAACTCCTCCTGCATTCTGCTGGTTCCTCTCACTGTGGGACACGAAGCAGCTGTGATCTGCACTGACCCCAAACCTGCCCATGGCACACGATGATGACTCATCTCCCCTGTACATGCTGTAATAGATGTCCCACATTTGCTGCTGTAGGGAAAACACAAGACGCTGCAGTGCATGGAAGAGTGGGATATGTTTATAGATCTTCAGCCTCTCATCTAAGAGGTGCTTCAGCAACCTCTTCTTCCTCAGACAGGTAGAACCCAGCCCACTGCTCCTGCTTCTCCCCACTTCAACAGGCCTGGGCTGTGAGATCTCCTAGGCCAAGAAGTCTAACAAACTTTTTTAGGTTTTATTTCTTTATTTTATACTTTGCAATATGTTGCACAATTCCTTTAAGAGTGCTAAATTTGTAAGACTGATAGCAAGGTTTTCATTATACCATACAAGCATAACACACTGGGGATTACAAACTGATTCCCTGAAAGGCTGTCATTACGTATATAGACAATTTTTTTTTTTAACAGCAAATTTACATGAAAGAGTATTTTTATTTTCAAGAAATTGTACTTCTATTTACAGTCTAGGAAACAGATGTCTTTGAAAAATCTAACAGCATTATTTGCAACAGCTGGTTTAGCTTATGAAGCTGCTAGGAGCAGAGAGAGTGTTTCTGAGACAGTGATTTTATACTTCAGAGCACTAGTAATCTGTTTGTCCTTGCTTAACTTCTTCTGTGTTATGCCCTGGTTCACATTTGGAGCTATATTTTATCTCCACGTTCCTATTATTTCTTATAGGTTAGCACAACATACGACCTATGACATTGCAGCAGTAAAGAAAGTAGGCACATGTGATTTTTCTCTTTAGTTTTCATATCTCAGCGCTCTGGCCGTTCAATTTAGTTTCCCAGGTGCTGACAGCTGGTAATGCTCTTAACTGCTCTCCCCTGTTGGTAAGTTATGGATATTTCCGAACTGACGTTTAATTGTATAACTTTACTTCACTCGAAATGCCAAAGGTCTCAGGAACCTATTCCTCCTCCAAGCTGATTATGGCACTGAAGATAATACTGTTTGCAGATGGTGAACCTAAACCACTGCTGAGTGTCTTCTGAGACAAACTGACATTTATTGCATTCCTCATTACAACACAACTGTCCAGAGCTGGCCTAGAGGACGTAAAACCCATATATATATATATATATATATATAAAAGCAAGCATAAAAAAGAAGACATTTGTGTTTATCACTGATGCTCAAAGAAGAGATGGTAAGAATAACAAGTTCAGTCGAAGAGCTGTACCTGAGCAGGAGCAAGGGGCTGAATGTGACAACAGATCATCGGAGGGTGTTGCACCATGCCTCTGTGGTTAAGCAGGACCCAGTCTGACATATCAGACTCATGTCTCTCGTGTCTTATGTCTGTCTCACACTGTCCATGTACCCCAGCTCTCCTGCTCCGTGGATGAGCAGAATGATACCTGTGACACTACATGCCCTCAGGCACCCAGTCGCTGGCGGAGACCTATGCAGCAGACCCAGAACTCTTTATGAAAAAGTATCAGGTCCATGCACCCCGCCTGCGGGACCTCTGCTAGGCTATGCACCAGTGTTACTCAGCAGCAACCTGTTAGACTTTTGCTGAGAACTCGCAGCACAAACACCTTTGGAAGCTGTCATGAAGCCTGTCCATGGTTTTGCTGAGTGGTTGGTATATGTCTTCTCTCCCTCCCTGGAGTAAACTGTGGGTAAACTGTGAGGATAATAAACCAAGGGTAATGAACGCTAGAATAATGGTGAAATGTTTCAGTGCTCTTGCAACAGAGGTTGAGGTGGGGACAGCAGATCTGATTGATGTCCTCCTTGCTGAAGGGTGAACTGACTAATTCTGTGACTACTGAATACCTCTGTAGTCACAACAAACAAAGTAATACAGAGTGATAAAAGCCAACCAAAAAAACCCACCACATGAGTACAGCGTCCCCTTCTATGTGACTCCACCCTCTGTACTCACAACCTTTGTTTACCTGGGAACATCTAACCTGCGCCTGGCAGTGCCAGCTTGGTTGGACGAAGCTGCCTTTCCCTGGTAGAGTCTGGAGGGAAGTTTGTTATGGGAACCACTTTAAACAGAGTCCACCAGTTTCACTGTGAAATAAAAGAATGTTTGTCAAAACTTGACCTCATTTTATAAATCCTCAACAAGTTGGCCAGGATTCATCTTCTTTATTGTTGTTACTTTTCAGCCTTCACAAGGCTCCTCAGTCCCCTGCAGCTGCCAACTGACTGCTGCCTATTCATCAGCCGATGGGAAAGGAGACGGGTCATTTCAGCACAGGGAGAGAAGGTGTTACAAACCTCCCTGAGCAGCTGGCACAGCTTTGCTGCTTTCTAGAGAAGCCCAGAGGGGAAAGGACCATAGATGACGAGCCTCCCCTGTGGCCTTACATGAAGCACCCTGTGATGCACAGATAGGACATCAGTATGAGGGCCATGTTGCATTTGAGGGGTTGCAGATGTGCTGAGGTGGAAGGGAGGACCCCATGCATTGGGAACCTGAATCTTTTACATGCTCTGAATCCCCTGCCTTCTTACAGTCGGCCTCTGAGACAGACAATAACTATGAACCAAGGTGATGCAGAGCCAGTCATAAGGCTCTAGGAAGAAGCAAGCAAGATTTTGATCCAATTGCATAGCATAGACAGATGGCTGCTGGTTTCCATTAGCATTTCTGTGGGAAAAAAAAAAAAATAGTTGAAGAGGTTCTTGTCCATTTCAGGGCATTCCCTTTCTCCTTTCCCTGCTGCAGTTGGCTGTCCCCTCACTCAGTGATGTTAAGGTAGCTGTTCCTCGTGTCTAAAACAGATCAGTGGGGTTTTTCTCTTGTTGCAAATACTGACCATTCCACTAATTTAGTTTAAAGGGTATCAGCACACTTAGGAGTGATAAATGGGAGGGAGGAGAGAAAGTAACAAATAGCTGGTGAGAAGAGGCAGGGTCCTTTTTCAGCAGTTTTGCCATTAGATAATTATAGAGTGGAACAGCACCTTCAGATGTCTATTGAGAAATGCATCTGCATTTAGGACCTGACTCCAAAAACCATGTAGGAATGTGCATCATTGCTGATCTGTTGCCTAATTCTCAATAAATAGTCAAGTAAGCACATGTCTGAGACAGCCACTGACTGGTGATGCACTGCCAGATTTGGGCTTAGAGAGGAGGAAAGAGAAGAAAATTCCTGGTTTTGTAGTGGTGAGAAACCTATATAAAATAGACAATGCGGTACTTATTACAGAACAAAGACATACACCCATATGTATCCCTTCTGCAGGTATTGCAGGGGAGCAGCATTTTGATGATTTTCCTGTTTTTTTTTTTTTTTTTTTTTTTTTT